>JAKWJD010000350.1:0-79396 GCA_027705065.1 Solanum peruvianum | reverse complement strand
ACACCCAAAAAGGTGGCGTACGGCGTAGTCACTGCCTCCAAGTCTGATGAGGAGCACACACTGACCAGCACACCTTCTGGTCAGCTACTCATGAAGAAGAAGCGTCTAGCTCTTAGGAGTTTCGTGGTCGGAGAAAGCCTCTGTATCTGCTGAGGTCCCTGCATCCGCCACAGCTGCACAGTTTGCTTTGTCTGATGAGGCTGACAGTTTTGAATCCACACCTAACTCACTGACTCGTGCTCTCACCCTGGTTGCCGACCAGCCCAACCGGTGGTGTCTCGACGGGTAGTATCAAGTTTATTCAGATGCAAAGTTTCTGAATGACAAAGGAGTCATGACACGGACCCTTACATTGGAGAGTCTGGTCCTTACGGGAAGTCTCCCGATGATGCAAGAGATCTACAATCTCTTCACTAGACATCGACTGGAGTGGACAGCATGTTCGTTGGGCCGTTATAGTGAAGAGTTGGTCCGAGAGTTCTACGCCTCCTACGTGGATACTCTCAGATCACAGATTGATAGGCGGGCTGTCACTGGACCATGTCCGAGTACGTGGAATTTAGGGTGATATCTCCCTACCTGCCATTCGCCATTATCTATACGGCGAGGATGTTGATGCCAACCGGACCCCTCTCACCGCCGAGTTTGACTACTAGTGGCAAACTGTCAAAGATGGCCAATTCTTGTGTGAGCCATCGGTGAGAGAGACCACCAAGAGGTGGATGTCCCTGCACTTGTCTGTTGATGGAGAGGGTGCCTACTGGGTAACCGATCCGAAAGGAGCCATCAAGAAGGCTAACCTGACGTTCACGGCGAAGTTCTTATGGTTCATTGTCCGCCACTTCCATTCCCCCACAGCCGCTAATAATATAGTCACATGGGATCGTGCAGTACTGATGGCGGCGATGATAGTCGGGTTTGAGGTGGACTTTGCTTGGCTTCTATAGGTGGTCATGCACGAGAGGGCTTTTAAGGTCACAACTACTTACCCTTTCCCGTGCATGATATTTTCTTTATGCAGGTCTGCAGGTGTGCCTATCTGGCACATTGATCAGCTCAAGATCCCGCTGGGCACTGTTGATATCGGCCTCATCAGGGATGAGGCTAATGAGTTGGCTCCACGCAGAGGGCCCCCGTCCAGATTTGCCTTTACTTGGTGACAATCTGGCTGATACGGTAGCACAGGCTCGCACGGCAACGCAGGCTACTTCCACTAACACTACCCCAATTGAGTCTATCCCGGGTAGTAGCGTTGCCCCGAGCTCCTCTCGCTCAACCCCTTTCCCCGCTCTGGTCCCGCTTGCTAGGGTCCAGAAACTAGAGGCACAGATGGCTACACTTCTGGATGACATCCAGCTTTGGATGCAAAGGTCCATTGCTGAGGCAGAAGAGCTCTTGGAGAGGAGAATGGTCCAGCACACAGAGCGGAAGATCGCTGAGGTTCATCAGCGCTTGGACGCTTTTGAGTTGCAGGTGCTAGCCCGGCCAGCCCCTCAGGTGGATGTATCGACCCTTCAGGCTGCGGTTGAGAGTCTTTGCGCAGACATTGATATGATTTTAGAGGCTAGGGTGCCTGAGTCTGAGGGCCCTTTTGCAGAGCCTGCTGAGAATACAGTGATGGCGGCCTTATTCGCCACTTCTGAGATTCCGCCACCTCCAACTCGAGAGCATGCCAAGAGGCATAGGGGTCGAGAGGAGGATGAGGCTAGAGCACGGAAGAAGGAGCGCTGAGAGATGGAGGATGCGAGGAGAGCCTCGCTTGCTGATGAGGAGACGCGCTGGATGAGGGTCATAGAGTCATCTGTTGGGGCATCTAGCTCTATAAATGTGGAGATAGCGAGAGCCACTACTGATAGTGCTATTGCTGCTGAGGACACTACTGAGGGTGGCCGATTACAGAGGTAGTGGGTTCTGAGGAACCGGACCCACCAGCTTGTTGATCGTCGGCGCTTTGCGCCCCAGGTTTGCTTCACCTACCACTCTTGTATTTTAATTCTTTTTGTGAATTGGGGACAATTGCATGTCTTTTTGTTGGGGGTGGGGTAAATGGAAAGTGAGTGTTAGGGTGAAGTCTGAGTAGCCCAATTCACTATCCTCTTTTGGGGTTTTCTTGCCTGTGTTCTTTTTCCCCAAGATATTGATTATTTTTACTGTTGAACCAGCATGTCAATATCTTGTGTACATAGTTTAATTCTGAAGCATGATGGCTAAAATGATATCCTGATGAAATGAAAATGATGCATGACTAGGCATAGTAATTGATAAATGTGTGGCTCTAAGCATAACATAGTGGTACACCACTGCATGACGTTGTCTAAAATTCGAACTAGGTGTCTGATAATCTGGTAGAGTAATGAGATGTCAAGTGAGTGTGAGGAATATTTGAACAGTTCACTATTTGTACTGATCTAGAACTTGCCTGGTTAGTCCTGCTAAAAGTAAGTTGTAATAGACAATTAGGAAAGGATCATATGCCCTTTTCAAAATATCTCATTTTTAGCCTAAATTAAAAAAAATTAATGAAATTAATCCTTCTTTGATCCAAATGATTTGAGCTTAAACTAGACCTTTCTTTTTCACCCAACTGGTCCCTCCTTGGACATGTGCACCTCAGCTTATGCCAAAAGCATAAGTTGAGGGTGGCTAATGTAGTAAACAACCCTTTTTATGGCCCTGACCTAACTTTGAGTATTGTGTACTTTGACTCATGGCAAAGCCATGAGTTGAGGGTGGCTATTATGAGGAATGCTCTGGAAAGTGGGGTTGAAAGAACAAAGAGAGAGAAAGAAAAAAAGTAAAGTGACTCAAGGATCAGTTGAAAGAAAAGTGAAATATAAAAAAAATACAATAAACAAAAGCAAGAAAAGAAGAGAGTCACTTACACAAATGAAGAAAAAAGGAAAAATAGCAAGGTAAAAGAATATAGGAAATTGGGAGAAATAAAATGATGAAAAGAGATATGTTTAGCCGATATGTCAAGGAGGGCAAAAAGTCACTAAAGTATACCTAAATATACCATACCTGACCCTGAGCCTATGATACAAGCTAAGAAAGTCCTATCGTGATCCTAAAAGTTGTATAGCGAACTTAAAGCAGTGAAAATAAGGGCAAGCTTATGGCAATATGTATGGACGAGTTGTGAATCTGTTTTGAGAGTGAGTGCTTAAAAGTAATCCTTATACTCAAACTGAAATCATATTGTGAAAAATGAGGATATTGTTTTGAAGTGAGGACAGTAGTTGCAATACCGGAAATATTAGCACCTCCGTGAGGAATTGAAGAGGATAGGTGTTAGTTCATGGTGAGTCTATGTCATGGTCTGATTCCACATAATTCAAGCCTAATAGTGATAGCAAGCATAAACATGATGAGACTGATCGGGATTGATAGCCAAATAATTGCGAAAGATAAAACATGGATATTATTGTACAAAGATTTTATAGTGAGTCATAGAGCGTCGCTTAACGACAAACAACGAATTTAAGTTGAGAGTTTTGATATATCGTGGTTTCACGGTATTTTTAATGCTTTTCTTAAAGTTTACTGTGTCCAAAAGCCTTTTTGTATTAATTTTTATGTAAGTTTCTCTTTATTTACAGGAAATCTGTCTAAAAGATGAATGCGAAGGTTTTTGAGCAACAAATGCAGAAAAGTGCCACCTACGGAGCTTGTGACGGTCCGTCGTGCCTGTGGCGGTCCGTAGGTGGCATCGTAGTGAAGCTGCTGAAGGAAGAGGGGGAAGTATGACCAAGTGTGGGGTTACAGAGTGTGTGAAGGACCGTCGTAGCCATGACGATCTGTCCTGCTGGTTCGTCATGAAGATTAGAGAAGTAGTCCCAGTACCCAAATTTCAAGAGTTTAAGTGTTATGGAACGAAGACCCTCGATGGACCGTTGTGTCTGTGACAATTCGTCATTCCTGCCGTTGAGGATAATGAAGAGAGAAACAGAAGAATTTGCAAAGTATGGGACGACGGAGTCCATGACGGCCCATCGTAACCACGACGACCCGTCGCGAGGTCCGTCGACCCACCTGTGTTTTGACAGATTTCCAGCAAATAGAGTCCTTCTTTGATTATGTTTTTTTATATATATAAATAGTTCAAAAAACCTCATTTTTGGAGTTACACTATTGGTTTTTAGACTCTCTTATAGTTAGACTCTTGGTTATTTTAGCTTCTTTTGTGGATTAGACTTTGTGATTATTATTACACTTTTGGAGAATCTTTAGTCTCCAATTAATTTTCAGTAATTGATTGTTGGTGCATCTGTTGATTAATCAAGTGAACTTCTGGATTTTATTCTTTCTATTTGAAGTAAGTGCATAAATTCTTATATTACATATATGAATATTGTGATTATGATCATGGGTAACTAAACTCCAAAACTAGGGTTGTGGCTATGGGTGAATAATAAGGAAAATCTAACTAAAATAACAATTCTAGAATAGTGTCTTGCATGTATTGATAATTCTTTCGTTTAGAAGTCTTTTTAACGAATGGACAACGTTAGAACTCGCCTTAATGCTACTTGCCGGACCAAGGAGGTAGATAATAGGAAAAGAATTATCAATATAGATTTAGTGTATGCTATCTAATAGGCTAGTATTTATTGGTACTAGGTAATAACTTAGTCAAATATCAAATACGATGCTTAATATGAGGTAAATGTAAGGTTAGTATACGTAGCTGGACCAAGGTACGGAGTGAAATTTTCTAGATGCTGCACCAAGGATTTAGAAATACATAACTTATCACTTTGCATGCAAGATACTAGGAAAGAATTTTTATAGTTAGAATTATCAAGTTAGAAACCTGTGGGGAACACGTAAACCCTTGTTACTTTTATTAATTGATTAAACTCCAACATTTGAAGCTGTTAGTTGTCTCCTTTAATTTAGCTAGTTATTTTCATTCATTAAGAAGTAAAAACCCCCTTTTATTGTCTTTGCTTTCCAAGGAAATAATTGACTAAAAATAAAAATAATAGATTGGAGTTAAGTCTGAACTATTTTCCTCGTGGGAACAATCCCAACCTCATTAGTTGGGTTCTTTACTTGATACGACCGCTTTATTTCTTATTTGAGAAGTAAGTTTGAGCGTATCAAACCCACTTCTTTCAAGATAGCCAGTGGAACTTCGATCCATGGTGAAGGATTTTTAGTCACACATATTTAGGATAGGGAGCAGCCATGCCCAAATTCGGAAAGCGCTGCTACCGGTACGTTGCTACTCCCTAACTCGAGTTGTCTGCTCGTGTTAAAGCCAGTCTAGATACTTTTTTCCACGAGTTTAAGCTTGGTAACTGAAACCAAATATGGTTGTTCCTAGTAGACTTCATTATTTGAATCATTTACATATGATTTAATGAAAGACTCTACATATGATCGGATCTATCTAGGATAGCTAACTCAATTTACCATTTTAAATTAAAATCAGAACAATAGAAAAAAGTTTTTCTTTTACAATGTAAAGTTCACAAAAAGAAATTGTAAAAGTTTTCTTATATCACTTTGAACAAAGAAAAGAGTTGAATTTTGTCAACAAATTTCTAACAAAAATTATTTAAGTGTTCAATCTGAACGAACTACGCAAACCTGATTCTCACCTTGATGAGATACGTAGGCAACCTTCCTTGGGTTAGGTGATCCTTATTTAAAAATTAAAAAAATTCAAAAAAAATCTTAATTATTATTTAAAAATTAAAAAAAGAAATAATATGTGTATATATTAAAAAAGGAACTTGTCCTTAAGAAAACATATTTTTACTTATATTTTGAATTTACGTTAGACCTGATTCTTGTTTTAACAAGATATGTACGCAACCTTATTGTGAGGTTCGGTCCGACCGAGAAAAAAATCTAAAAATCCTAGTCACATAAACTGGGGCAAAAAAATATAAATTTTTTCTTTGACTTGGTTGGTAACAACATGCTTAGTATTATGAATAAGAAAAAAAATAAAGTGTTAAACTATTTGGTAAGACAGATCAACTTTGTTGTGACATATAGACTTCTATTCGCTTTTCTCAATATATTTATGTCATACTTGAGAAATTATTTTGTTTAAAGTTATAAATAAAATAAATTTGACCTCATTGTTTCAAATGCATTGTGTGGTGAGCTTTTGACGTAAAACTCAAAGACATGATTTTGCTGATCTAGAACTTGACCCGAATGTTGGTTAAGATTAAATTTTGAGCAACATTTAATTTGAGAAAGGATTATAGGCTTTCTTTAACTCGATTGTGCCTTTCAAGCCTACCAAATGACATGTTACCCATAGAACTTCCATTTCGAGCCTTGAAGTTTTTATTTGAATAATCACATCCTAGCATATACATTTGAGTGTATAAATGCAATAATTCCTTGTCTTACCTCATTGAACGCACTATGAAATAACTACACAACGTCAAATTCCTAAGTTGGATAACAAAGTGATATGTCAAATATTATATATTATATATTATATATATTATATATATATATTATATATATATATATATATAATATATATAATGAAAAAAAATCTCAAACAAAAGGAGGGAGAATCAAAAAAGGAAAAGAAAAAATAATTAAAATGAGCTTATAAGAAAAAAAGGTCCAATGCAAAAATAAAAAAAATTTAAAAATATTGTGCAAATTCTAAGGAGGAAATAGTCACTTTATCCCGAATGAATATCCACCTTTCCCTAAGACTACATTACAAGCCATTGACAAGTCCTATTTGATCTCATTTTTCATGTTCTCATATTAGTGGTTGTTTACATGAGGGCCAAGCATATGGTATCTCAAGCTCGTGCATTGAATATCTTTCTGAGTGCGAGTGACTTTCAAAAATGTTCTACGATCTAAATTATTATATTGTGTGAAGTAGGACTTTCATATGTTGCGAGTGCATTTGAAATATTAACAATACATTTCATTGACTTGAAACAGGTATAAAACAGAATCATGTAAATAGTTTGCGAGAGACAAACGCCACAATGGTAAGTTCTTGAATCCTTACTTTTCATACCATATGCATGATAAAATGATAATAACAATAAAAATGATTTTTAATAAAATTTGGGGGATTTTTTTTATTTTTAGTTTGTTCAATGTACAAATAAAAATAAATAAATAATGATGAATAATAATATTAATAATGATAATAATAATATAAGTGAAAAGCAGAAATGTGTGTGTTATATATATTATATATATATATATATATATATATATTATATATATAATATATATATATATATATATAAATCATGTCTTCATAGGGCACAGTAACCCATATTTTTATATCTTTACAGGGCATAATAACCCCTGGTTGCATATAGGTACAATAACCCGTATCCTATTTTTCATGTCTTCACAGGGCACAATAACCCCTGGTTGCATATAGGGCACAAAAACTCCTATTCTATGTTTTCATTTCTTCACAGGGAACAATAACTCTTGGTTGCATATAGGGCACAACAACCCCTATTTTATTTTTCATGTCTTCAGAGGGTACAATACCCCCCTGGATTGCATATAGGGCATAATAACCTTTATCATTTTTTTTATGTCTTCACAGGGCACAATAACTCTTGGTTGCATAAAGGGAATAATAACCCCTATTTTACTTTTTATGTCTTTAGAGGGAACAATAACCCCTGGATGCATATAGGGCACAATAACCACTATTATTTTTTTCTTCACACGGCACAATAACCCCTAGTTGCATATAGGGCACAATAACCCCTATTTTATTTTTCATGTCTTAAGAGGACACAATAACCCTGGATTACATATAGGGCACAATAACCCCTATTTTATTTTTCATGTCTTCACAGGGCACAATAACCCCTATTTTATTTTTCATGTCTTCACATGGCATGATAACCCCTAGTTGCAATTTGGGTACAAAACTCTCTTTTGTCTTATTTTTTACATTTCGTAATGGCTACAAAAACCTTATTGTTATTATTAGTATAGACTTTTATACCTTTCATCAATAACCCACAAAATTTTCTAGTGCAAACTAGGCAGAAAATTTTGATTCGTGTGTAGGTTTCTACATAGTACACAATTTTGCAGTTCAATAATAAAAGAATTCATTCTTTCAAGAAAACAAGTTTTCAAGAATATCATGCGGAAGAACGTCAGTAGCTGAAAAGTCATGTCATGAAGTTTCAAGTCTTAAACTCAGATGTACAGAGCAAAGTTCGGAATCGATAAACCTACCAGAGAGGGTGAAGCGATATCCGAGAATTCAAAATGAAGACTTAGCACTATCAGAGTAGGTAGGATTTTATATCTTTCCTTCTGCTTTTTTTTATGTAATAGCTGGAGCTACAAACCGGAATCTCGAGAAAATCTCACTCGACTACCTAACTCATTTGAACTACGCCTGACTCCTTATCATCAAAAGTTAGGACACAGTCAAACTTCTTCTCTATTATAAATTTTTCACATTTTTGGCATAAGTATTTCAGTAAAAAATTAGTCACATTGTTCACGTCTTTACATGAAAACTCTTCATGTTTCCAAGCAAAGAGTGGCATACTGTGAACACCTAATTCTTTTACCAAAATATAAAGATTTAACACCAATTTTAAAAAAGTTATATTTAAAGTAAATAAAAATAAATAAATTTTATTTTGAGAATGAGGAGAGAATTATAGGTTTAGATCGTGATTGCAGCGAGATAACTATAAAATCTCGCGTGATTTAAATAATATTACTTATATGAAAATTTGATTCCAATAGTATGAAATTCTTGAAATTGTATGTATTATGTTTATTATTGTTACGTTATTATTATTATTTGTTATTATTATGCTTTTAGATGCAATTTATAATTTGTACTGCTTCATGATATTGAATTGTTAAACTTGAATAGATTAGTATATTTTTCCATCTAGTTTTCACTTCAGGAGATTTTGTTGAATTTATATAGACTTGTGATTAAACTAAAATTTAATCGATTAGTGATTTAAAAAAGCTTTTGTGAAATATATTCCCTTTTAATTTGTTTATTTTGATAATATAGTAAGTAAATGAATAAATATATAAATAAATAAACTTGTTGAAACAAGCAGAATAAAATAACTTGAATTAAATTAGAGTAAAAGGTAAAAAAAAATTATTACAGAAAGTCAAAAAATACAAATAAGGAAACAGGGAAGTAGAACGTAAAAAAAATTAAAATAAAGGAAAAGAGTAAACTTTCTAAAAGAAAGTAAAACAAATATTACAAAAAAAATAAAAAAATCGAAAACAAAAATAAATAAATAAAAATTACTTTATTGTAAAATTTGAGAAGATAGAAATGTAATAAAATAATATACTAAGACAAAAAAAACAGAGCTAATCACAAAAAAAACTCTAAGAAAAGAAATTGTCTTAATCTCTTTAGATTTTTTTCCCTAGAATTAATTATAAATTTCATAAAATTTACCTCCTATTTTAGATCTAATTTTTTTTAGAAAAATACAATTCTAAATTAACTTGAACTCTAAATATCTTTTTCCTACACAAATTCTAATTCCTAACTATTAAACACCTATATAAATTCTACACATAATAACATTAAATATATATATACAAAAAATGTAATAATAAAATGATAATAATAATAATAATAATAAAATAAATAATAAATAAATAAATATGAGTGTTTCAAATTTTGAATGAACTCAAATCAAAAATAATAAAATAATTTCCAATAGATTTAAAATAAATAAGACGATTTTTTAAAAGGTATAAAATGAATGAGAGGATAAAGTAAAAACATTTTTATTATTAAGTTAAATAATATAATATTCAAAATTAAGTCTAGTCATATCAAAGTCAATGAAGCGACCGTGCTAGAACCACGGAACTTGAAGACTCCACTCCATTTTCCTCCTGTGACTTCAAAATTGGAACATGTCCTAAATAACCCATCCTTCAACAATACTGAAAATCCTTCCACCATCCACCTAACTGTATAAAATCTTAATCAGACCAACACTTCATACCAATCGCCTCCTCCTCTTCAAAGTGTGAATCCCAACTCTCAAGTTTTTCCTCCTCTTCAAAACCAAAAAGCAAATAACTCTTAAATACTCATTTTAGAGCTTAAATGTCAACAATCATCAAATAGCCCCTTTCATGTACCAGACCCCTACAAAAGGTACTCAAATCCACCAAATGCTCAACCTCTACCTTCGAAAGTAACTTTTGATATTCCAAGACACGCCAAACAACATCTTCAATGTACTGCCTATTTCGAACTTGACAATAACGAAGAGAAGGAGAAGGAGTGGAGGGCCAAGGAGGAAAAGACTAAGCAAATCGTGAAGGAAGAGATTGTGAAAGTGATAATAGAACTTGATTAAGCTTTAGAAGTGGTGGGGCTGAATTATTAAAATCTATGCATTCATCTGAATTTGGACCTTCTGGAAGAGTTCAAAGTGCCAAAGTTTGTCACTTTTAATGGTACTGGAAATCCTCTAGCACATCTGAATGTTTACTGTGATCAACTAGTTGGAGTTGGAAAAACAAAGCATTGTTGATGCGTTTCTTCAGTCGAAGTCTAAGTGGAGAAGCTCTAGAGTGGCGTACATCACAAGACTAGAAACAATGGACAAGTTGAAATGTACTTGCAAGGGATTTCACGAAAAGATTTCGACATAAGTAGAAGCCGCCCCAAAATGCCATTACTTGGAGAAGATCAAACAAGGTCTACAGAAAATTATCGAAAGTACGCTCTTCGTTGGAGAAAAGAGGCTGGAAGAGCTCAACTTACTATATCCGAACATGAGATAACCGAAATGTTCATTTGAATTCAAGAGCCTAAGTACTATGAAATAATTTTGTGTATGATGGGACAAAATTTTGTCGATATCATCAAAGTGGGAGAAGATTTGGAAGATGGTTTCAAGACTGGAAGGGTCACAAACTTTACTCCATTGCGAGCTAGTGGAAGAGCTACCAGAATTAGTGATATGGATACATCAAAAGGGAAAGCAGAGGAGGTAGGTTTGGTCACAACTACCCATATGTGATCAACTTCCCAAAAGAAATATAAAAACATAATGTCAATCAGAAAAACTTTACTTGTCAAAACTTTAGGAAGACTTTTAAAGTATTCACAACATTAAAGGAATCTCAAACTCAACTTTATGAAAGGTTAAAAGTGATTGGTATGCTCTATCCTATAGAAGGAAGACCAGTCAATCCTTTGGGAAAATTTTATAGGGCTGACCACAGATGTTTTTATCATTCAGGAGCTGTTGAAAACGACAGAGAGAATTGTTTAACCTTGAAGCACAAGATACAAAACATGATCAACAACAACTTGATCAATATTGAGGAAACTACCTCAAGAGATAACATATCGGATGCTCAAGAGTGAGTACAGGATATTTCTGAATTGAGTCATTTGAAGATATTTGTCATCAAAGGTCGAGAAGAAGAATGCCCAACATTGGCCAAAATTTTGCATATGAAGTTTTTGTTACCTTTCTATTGAAAATGCATTTAATCCTTTTTTTATCGGTCATTTCTTTTAAATGAACTACGTTTGACCTGAATTTTTAAGAATGAGATACGTAGGTTGCCTGAATCGGCTTTTGTCATTTCCTTATCAAAATTTCCTATTTTCGGTTAACCTTTGAGGGGCGAACTACGTTTGACCTGATTCTTGCATTAACAAGATACGTAGGAGCCACAACAGCTCGGTCATATTCCCCGTAAGATTTTCATCTCTTTTTATAATGGAAACCGTGACAGAATTTTTGAGAGCATCTCAAAAATTCATATGCAGATGCGATTCTCTAATAAGTTAAAATTGAAGACCAAAATGCTACAGATGTAGTTTTGGGTGGATCTGAAAAAATTACAATAATGTTTTTCGAAAAACAAGTTTGCAATTGGAACAAAATTTTTGAGATGATCTCAAAATTTCCACAAAATGTCATTTGTTACTTGTTGAGACAAACTTGGACAGAATTTTGATAAGGGACCTCAAAATTCCTGAATGAGAAACCTCAAAATTAACAAAGCAAGTTACAGGAGTTTTTCTTATTTTAAGACCGGGACAGAATTTTTGAGGGGGGTCCTCAAAATTTCCTCCAAGTCTATCTTAAAAAGGAGGGGCGAGCGTGTAAGCCAACTACATCAAGGAGCGTGGAGACAAGACCAACACAAATCAGTCTTTCAAACTAAGAATTTTTCTTTGGATGCAAGAACATCAAAGTCACAAAAATGGTTATATAAAGCTTTCAAGAGTGACAAAAGGCGTCATGTGCACCCATCGTGACCTCATCAACAAAACTAGAAAACCTTCCATCTCATTTTACCTCCATTTCATTATGTTGCCTCAAGTGATTCTTAAATAGTTTTTTTTGTATTTTATTTTGCAGGAATATTGAACACATACGCTGATAGATTATTTCAAAGTTTTAAGAAACAACGTGTAGGAGGATCGCTAGTGACGAGTCATGATCAAAGTTACATTTGGGCTCATCATAGCCTAACATAGATAAGTCAAACGACTTAATCTAGCTCTTAAACTTTACTTTTATTCTTTACTTCATCATCGATACTAACGTTTTTTATCAAGCTTTGCAGGTGATAGTATTGAAAAAGTCAATCATATGTGAAATCAACATCAAATCGGAAGATGATCAAAAGTGACACGATCTTAGAAGCGTTGCAAAGGAAAATCACTAAGTCCATCACATCAGAAAGATGTTGATGACAACAATATCTCCATGAAAATTAAAATTATCGAATTGATACAAGTTTTGATAACGATTGAAAATGACTACAACAAACTCAAATTCTATTGAGTTTGTCAAGAAAGACGAGAGTGACTTTAATTTTCATGTGACTGAATTAAGTCATTCACCTCGATAATTCTATCTTTTAAAGAGGAAATCGTAGTCGCGACTTGCATATACGTCAATTTAAGGTTTTTTTAGTATGTTTGTCGCGTAGTAATTTAGGCCTACGTTTTCTTGACAATGTTAGAGCCAGAATTCCAATTTGTTGGGTAGCCACCCCATAAGTGGTTCATAAATTTGTTTTTCCATTTCAGGTTCATATTTTTGAATTATGTTGGAATATTATGATCCACCTTATTACATTTTGAATATTATCGAGCACCCACCTCGTTATAGTTGGACTATTATCGAGTCATCCAACTCGTTACAGATGGAATATTATTGAGCCATCCACCTCGTTACAATTAGACTACTATCGAGTCATCCACCTCGTTACAGTTGGAATATTATCGAGTATCTACCTCGTTACAGTTGGAATATTATCGAGCACCACCTCATTACAATTAGAATATTATCGATCACCACAACCTTACAGTTGGAATATTATCAAGCACCCACCTCGTTAAACTTGAACTATTATCGAGTCATTCAACTCGTTACATTTGGAATATTATCGAGTCATCCACATCGTTACAATTGAAATATTATCGAGCCTCCACCTCGTCATAGATGGAATATTATCGATCCATCCGCCTCGTTATAGATGGAATATTATCGAGCATCCACCTCGTTACAATTGAACTATTATCGAGCCATCCACCTCATTAGAGTTGGATAATCATCGAGTTATCCACCTCGTTACAGTTGGATAATTAACGAGCTAGCTAGCTCGTTGCAGAGATCACCGGAGTTTGCCATGCAGAAAACAAGCAATGACATCTCTAAATCCTCAGTAAATCATGAGTTGTAACGGACATACTGCGTTCGAAAGCGATATATACTGAACATACTTATGTGACATCTTTCACATCAAGAGTAACTGAGAAGCATAGTAAGAGATACTACCACTTTTCCAGTTACATTTTCTACTAACAACTTGTTTCAGTCTCTGTCGAGAGCACCCAAGAGGATGAATTCTCAAATCAAACCACAGGTGCGGACGACATCAATAAGGATGGAACACAAAGTGAAACTTTTTCTTAGCAGCAAACTGGGACATAGTACAAAGAGGAGTGTCAAACTCTTAGGACTCGACAAAGGAGCGACTTCCACCTCAATCTAACCACACCCCTGTCAGAAGGCATGTGGTTTTTTCTTTAGATTTCTTAATGTTCACCGGAAGAACCTTCCAATAAGAGTGATAATGCACCAAGAGCTTTGAAAAATATGTTCGTGTAAATTCTTACTTATGGATGTGAAGAGCTCCACATTCATTGCTAAGAGGTCACAATCCTCCTTTTCATACTCGATTTAATTTGTCACTTGTCCAGAATCGAAGGTAATCTAGCATAATAGATTTTCTTTTCAACCGATCGAGTCAAACTACAAGTGGCCTGAATTCTCATATAGCCTGAGATATATAAGAGTCCCATTTCTGGGGTTCGTCCATAACCCCTAAAGTCCATACAAATCCCTTTCTTAGAGATGAATAAGTGGTCGGTAAAAATTGGCTTGATCAATTTCATTTTCCCCGAATTTCTTGCATTAATCCAAGTAAAATGAGGGACAGTTGTGGACATCCAATTTTGACCCTCTTCGACAATAGTTAATTCACGAGTTTCTTAAATTCCAAACAAGTTGAAATAATTGACTTTATATGAGTTCAAATCATTTTAAAGTATTTTTAGTCGATTTTTATAGTTTTGGAGCAATATATATTTTTATATGTTTTTCTATAATTAGTTCATTTTTATGAAATATTCGAATATCGTCTCAAAAAGATTTTAGTTTTACTTAATGCCTTACTAAATTAATTTTTGGTAGCTTGTTGTTTGGATCCTTAGTTTATAGTTAATTTTTTGGTTTGTCTTGTTATAGTTTAAGTGATATTTTCATTTTATATAATTTTATATATAATTAGTTTATTTTATGAATATTCAAAAAATCGTTTCAAAAGTATTTTAGTTTTACTTAATACTTTATTAAATTGATTTAGTCCAAACTGTTAGTTTACATTTTTGAGTCATTAATTATAATTAAGATAGTTATTTTATCTTGTTAGAGTTAAGAAACTCATTAATTAATTTATGTCGATTCTTTTCATCTAAACTTTAACCGAATTTGCTAATCAAACTCGATTTGGTTAAGTCCTAAATTCATTTGGTTAGATGTTACAATCCCAATCAGCCAATCTCAAGTTAAATTTGGATCAATTTAGCTCTCCCTCTTAATTTTAGTCAAATTCATAATTGACCCGTCTGCCTTACTTCTTCCAACAATTCCGAATAAAGCCCAACTCTACAAACCCCAGACCCAATTTCCTTTTATTCCCTTCCAGCCCATTTCTTCAACCTTAGTCTCCACCCTCCAAAACCCACTCCCTCACAATATTCCAGGTGCAAACAACCCCAACTCCTCATTAAACAACCCCGAACCCGCCTCAGAACAACTCTCCAAACACCCCAAACGACCTTCTACAGCCACCGAACTCCGGTGAGCCACAAACCCTTCGCTCTTTTTCTCTAACAACCAGACCCACCTTTGTTCTTCCTAACAACTAGAAATCCACCGGGATCCGACGAATAGACAACCAAAATGAAGCTCTAACCACGCTAGTACAAATCAAAACCAGACCACCGTGATGCCAACATAACTTCGGTAAAGAGGTAACATTTTTCTTTAGTCTTATTATGGCTATTTTGCTTTGCATTTTCTTTTTCCGTTTCAGATCTGGCCGGAGTGTTATTATTATTATTTTTCGGTTGAATTATTTCATTCTTTATTTTTTTCATTTATTAGAATTGCCAGTAGTTCGCCGGTGATAGCTTATTTCCTCTAAAAAATTTAGGTTTAACATGTTTGCTGTTACACGATGATTTTGGATTTGTTAGTAGTTTTTTTTTTAATTTTTATTTGTTAAATGTCGATGTCCATTTATGAGTTCCACTCTTTGTTTAAGTTTCTTTTAGATATTTGATTAGCTTGGTTAAATAAGATTTAATAAGTTAAAGTTGATTGTTTTTTGTAGTTGTTATTATTATATTACTATTATGTTGTAGTTTTTCTCACCTCTGATTGCATTGTTTATTATTATTATTATTATTATTATTATTATTATTATTATTATTGTGTTTGCCACATTATTTGGAATTTGTTTACTATTTCTTTTCGTTGTAGTTACTGTTAATTATTTAATTCTGCTTTGTCTAGAGTTGAAGTCCATTTTCTATTTTTGGATATTCCAATTTTGTTACAAGTTCGATTCAATTTTGTTGGGTAATGTTATAGTGTTAATATATATCCATTTAATTGTTGTGACACTCCACTTTTTAATTGTTTTCATGTTTAATTAATGTTGCCTTATTACAAAATTGTTTTGGACATTATTGAATTTTCTAATGCTTTGAGGTGTTGCACTGTTACTCCCATGCTCACTGTTCTTGTTGATATCTTTCTCTTTTATGTTTGTTAAATTACTCTATATGTTATATTGATGTTATAAGTGGATTAATTCGAATAATATTGATTTATTTCTATAAGTCGTTTCGTTAGTTTTGTTTGAATGAGTTTTGTGTTATTTTTTATTTTGCAACTTATTATGATATTGAATAGTTTTATGTTAATTTCAATTGGCCAATGAAAAATTTTCTCCGTCGGTTTTGGATGCCTCCCCATTTTGAACCATGTAAATTTAGTTTAAGTTTATATATTTTTGTATAATAAAATTGGTCGATGAAAAAATTATCATCGATTTTCAAGGCCTCCCATATTAATAAGACGGTCTTTTTATTTTAAAGTAATAATTTTAGTTATTCATTTTTATTTATACTTATTTAGTACTAACTCTTTTACTAAGTATCTTTACAGGTACTCGAAGATGTTTAAAATTGGAGTTATTCGAAAACCTTTTAAATGTATTGTATATTCATTATTGTGAATATTATTGACGTTAGGCAAACCTTAAGACGATTTTTACATTATTATTTTATATATTATTTGTGTATATTGTATGCCCAAATATTTGTTTATAGTTTTATTTTCTCCTCAATTTGAAAAAATAAATTCAGTCGGGACCTACATTTGTGGATTCCGAAGGATGCCTAACACCTTTCCTTCGGAATCACTTGAACCCGCTACCTAAAACTAACGGTATCGTAGATATTTAATTGGTTTCCTAGTTTTTATCATAAATTAAGGTGGCGATTCTTTTTTAAAATTAGCTTATTCTTTACAATTGAATTCATTTAATATTTTTTGAGTCGTCGTGACGTTTTGCACTATTTGAATAGAGTAGAGATGTAAATAGCGCACATAAAGGAATATGAAAGAAGTGAGAAAGAAATTCCTAAATATTGTAGCTTCCTAATCATAGGTGTGGCGTGCTTCCCCCGATGAATAAGACTCTACAGATACAACTTCATAAACTCCCCAAGACTTTTGAAGTATGTGCTCTAATATTAAGTTTGTCACGATTCGAGAATACACCCAGGGTGTGGCCAGCACTCGGAACCATTGATTGCCCCAAGCACCCTAGGCCTGAATCAATTGCTCAGTGGAAGACTTTAAGCATAAAGAAAAGGATTCAAATGCTAAATAACTTAGGGCCCGTTTGGATGGGCTTAATAAAAGCAGCTTTAAAAAAGTACTTTTGAAAGTGCTGAAACTTATTTTTAAAATAAGCAGTTCTGCGTTTGGATAAAAGTGCTGAAGTTGTTATGGCAAACGTGAAAGGGAAAAATGGAAGAAAGAGATGTTAGGGTTATATGGGTAATTTGGAGATTGTATAAAAATATTAAGGGCAAAAAGATAAAAATGTGGTCAACTTAAAACAGCTTATAAGCTAAAAAAAAAAAGCACCCCTACCCCAGCTTTTAACTTTTGGCTTAAAATAAGTTTTTTTCAACTTAAAATAAGTTATTTTGAGTATTGCCAAACAGTTAAATAAGTTAAAAACCAGCTTTTAAGTCAGTTTGACCAGCTTTTAAGCTGAGCCAAACAGGCTCTTAACTGTTTCAACTGAACACATAATGTTTTTGAAAAGTAAAAATTTAATTTAGCCAAAGTTGCAACGCAAATATGAAGATAAGCCAATAACAAGATAATGATGAATGAACTAAAATTTGACAAACTATATATAAAGCCTTTAAGATAACTGAGATGGATATTAGGACAATCACTACAACATCCTAATGAACTAATATAATAACTAGAAGAATAAAAAGGAGCCCTCCATAATTCAAGGAGGCTCACCAACTGACTTTACAGTGCTCATTGGATCAACGATAGGCTTCTTGCTGATCCTGGTTACCAGCGTCTGCATCATAAGACGAAGCAGGTCAACTAGTATCAGTACATTGAATGTATGAGTATACGAGTTGGAATGCTAAACATTATATAGGCTTGAAAAGAGTCTGAAAGAAGCATTTACTGTACTCAACTAAACTCAATATAAAGTAGTGCGAATAAATGTAGAACTCTATGTATTTAGAAATACAATGATAACTTTGTATGTATGCAAAGATACAATATGAACTTTGTAATGTATATAAAAATACAAATATTTTTTATGTATATAAAAATACAAAATACCGATGTGGGTGTTTCTCTAACTGACCATCACATTAAGAGTTATAGTGATAATACAACAATATACGTCACACTTCCAACACAATTTATACTCGGCCAAAGGTATAGGACCCGAACTACCTAATGGATCGACTAATCTACTGTGAAAAGGATTAATCTAAAAAATATGATCATTTTCTACCCACGGTGGCTACATGGTTTTATAGAGATGTGAGTTATTTGAACTCACGTTCGTTCCCATTTTGGTTCTAAATACTACTCCCAAAATATATTGGCTCTTATGTTTTTAAAATATATTTCTTCATTTGAGATTAGTGCTCAAAAACATAGCTAAAAGGCTATCTTGGAATCTAAGTTTCCGTGCTTGCTTCATTTAGAAAATTATTACTCTTTTATGAAAACTAGCCCGAAGTCTCTTTGGAAATATCTGTTTCCTCTCTTGCTTAATTGTGAAAGCATTTACTCTTTAACTGAAAACTAGCTCAAAAGTTCTTTATTGAAAAACTAACTCAAAGGCTCTTTTGGAAATCAAAGTTTCCTTCTTTTTTTTAAATGTGAAAACATTTTAAACTCTATGTGAATCTATAGTCCATATATACTTTTGGAAAACTGAGCTTTAACTTTATTCTTTACAGAAATCAAAACTCAAGTCATAAAACAAAGTTAAAACGCAAAAGACTATTGAAAAACTTTAAGAACTTATGTTGACTTAACTTTTGACTTCTTGACTTGATTTTTAACTTCTTGACTAAACTCTTGAATTTCCTTGAATTGAATTATGTATTCAAGTATCACGATTTGTGATACAAAAGATCTTATGATGTTTAGGGAATGACTTTAGATTAAAGGAAAAGGTTCTTGACGAATCTTTGATAAGAACTTAAATAGAAATCATGAAACCCTAGCTTGAATGTAAATGATAAACAAAACCTTCTTGAGATTCTTGAATTAGTTTCTTGAAATTACTATGACCAAGAATTTATAATTTTCATTAGTAAATATGAAAATCTGATTGTTTTGTACCTTTTATTAGTTGAGAATTTATTTAGGGTTTTCTTGGAGGTAAAAAAACAAAAACAACTCTTTTTCGTGTTTTTCCATTGGCTAATTCGTAAAAGCACTGTATAGGTTACTAAAATAGCCATAACTTTTTACTCAAAAATCTGATTGACACGAAATTGGTGTCATTGAAAATAGCTTCAATTTCCTTTAATTGTATAGGTTATGGATCACGTAACCCTTTATACTCTAAGAGATATGATCGTTTAAAGTTGACCTAAGTAGAATCCTACATCAAACTTAATGAAACTTGAAGAACACTTATCAACAACTTAAATCCTAAAATTTTAAGAACGAAATTAAGCTGAATAAATCATGATTGGCGCGTGGGTGAATGAATCGAACACTATGGAAGCTGACATACCTTTTTAAGGATCACCCCCGACGAATTCCGCTCGAAATCCCTTGGCGTTGTTGGCGAAATCTTGATCTTTCTCCCTTCTCCTTCTTCTCTTCTCTTTTCTGCCAAACCCTAAACGTGGATGAACTTTTCTAATCTAATGTAAAACTTATTTTCCCACCTATTAAATCCTTAAAACGAATTAGAAAATAATTGGGAACAAAGATTAGTTTGTCCTTCTTTAAATCCAGATTGGACTTTCCTTACCTCAAATACCCAACTTCCAAAAGGCATATCTCCCTCATACGATATCAAAATCGAGCAAAATTTGCGCAGTTGGAAAGATCCTTCCTAGGCATTTCCAACCATATAATGAACTAATTTAACTCATCTTGAGCTAGAAGTTTTGGCCGTTTGAAAATGACCAAAACTCACTTCCTTAACTTAGAAATTTTTTCAGATTTTTCCTTTCTTTCAAAAAGTGAAATTTTTTAGTTCCTTAGCTTATTCTAGGGTAGTACGAGTTACAAGATGTTACAAAAACTATCTGAAATTATGAAAATACGAAACATTCATCTGAAAGAACATAATTTTGCGTCATGAAAATACTTATGTATTGTGAAGTCATGAACATCCAATTAAATCATGGAATTATAAGTAAAACATACAATTAAATCATAAAAAATGACTTAATTTTAGTAGAAGCCTATGAAACCATAGAAACCCTAGGGTTTGCAGAATCATAAATATGGAAAGTGATAGTTTCTTTGGGACGCAATGGGCAAGAGGATACCCATTGATGAAATCCCACATACCTGGAATGGAATCTCTTGCTTGAATTTCTTCAATGGAGACTTGAAGTATGGAACCCTAGTTCTTGCTCAAGAGGAAACTTGAGAGAGAAAACCTGATTTGGGGAGTTGTGCGTGACAGGGGAGGATTCAAGTCACTAACTTTCCCTTAATACAACTTAGAATAAGTAAAAAGGAGAAATTATTGGGGATTAAATAAGTGGGAAAATACAAAAGTTATCCTCTTTTTAAAAATACTGACGGTAGGTTCTTTGGTGGTCATCTATGGTTTGTGGATTTATCTATGATTTGTGGTTCCATCTATGGACCATAGATCCATGTCCATAGAAATCATAATGAAATACTATGTTTTGTAAATTTTGATTCAACGATACCCTTCTATGAACTGTAGTCCCCACTACGATTCGTAAATGAGGTTCATAAGAATCAAACTGAAGTAGTGTTTCTAAAGTCAATCAACGACTCAAGTCTTTGACTCGTAAAACAATTTATGACCCATAAGCTTGTCTTGTAAATCTCAAACCAAAATTTTCCTATTTCTAAAATTTCATCTACGAATCATATCTATGGTTCATACATCTGTTTATTGTCCGTAGATGGTGTTCATAAATTCTAAAAATATGCAGACTTAGAATAAACTTAGAAAAGTTTTGAGCTAGAAATTTCTTAGGTGTTACAAATACGTTTAAATTACTAAATACCAAAAATAATTTTGTCTAGAAAAAAACACCTTCTTACTAAACCCTTAAAATGAAAGGAAAAAAGAGACAAAAGTATATTATTGTCTTGACTCAAGAAGGAAAAATAATAATTAAATAGGTCAAATAAAAATGATTTGTATGGTCAGCACTAAAATTGCTCATTTTTCCTAATATAAGCATTCTTCAAAGGGAAAGTGAACACCACATTAGTTCTTGAATTAACAAATTTACTAAAAGAGTTGTGTTTATCTTATAAATTCATCCCTAGAGTAGTTTCTTGTATCTCCTCATTCTTATATCTGAATAAAATAAAACTCAAATTATTGAAGGAATAAGTAATCTGATGGCAACTCCTTTTAATAGTATAATAGATGAAGTTTGTGTGATGCTGGTATATTATGATAAAGGGAATATTAATAAGACGGTCGGTTTGTTTAATTCGTAGAAATATGAAGGTAACATCTCTAAAAATGTTATATAAATCGTATAACCTCTTTTTTTACATAAGTAAATTCTATGTCATTTTAATAGGAATTTAAGTGATATGATGCTTATTATCTTATTTGTGATCATTGATTTTTTTTTTAAGATTTCATTTATCTTTCAAGTTTTGAATTTCTCTTTGTCTTCTTTCCATAATACTATTTCTTTGCTTGTTTATGTTATGTACTAGTTCATAAATGAGTTTTTTGTGGTTAAAAGAAGTAAACTAGATTTTTTTGTAGTTCTTGCAATAGCCATTTACACAGAAGATTAGTTTCTTTTATAGCGATGTATATGATTTTATAAAGGCGGATCAATAGATTTATGTGTCGTTCCAATTTAATAAGGTTTTTCCTTGTAAGGGACATAGTTTTATGACAATATTAACTATTTAATCAACATACATATGTATTTTACATTTGTTATTTTTATCGAAAAAGAAGGGAAACTATTTTTTGTCAATTGGCTTAGATACACATAGAGTTGGAGGTGAAAATTATTTTCATTACTCAAAAATGATTTGAAGATGCAGATCTCTTATTTTATAAACCTATCATTTTAGAAAAAAATAAATTCAGTCGGGTGGTGGAGGCACCATATTAGAGTAACGGGAGGAATAGAAAGAGTAAGAAAAGAACACGATGAGAGTCGATCTTGCTGTCAATATCATTTAATGGTAACTTCTTTTCATTTTATTAGTGTAGATAAAAAAACTTTCCGTAATTTATTGGTTTAGTTAAAAAATGGGGAGACATAGTTTTTGTAAAAAAAAAAAAATTTCTTAAAAGAAATTATGATTAATTTTTTAATATACACCTTTAACTTCATTCTTTTGGATGCACGTGCACCTAATTATTATATTTAAATATCTTAATTTTATTAATATTTTTCTTAATCAGGACGGACCAAATTTGAGTTTAATGACTACTTTTCAAATAGGATTTTTAAATTTGTCTCGACCTTAACAACTATTTCATTACTTCTCCAACTTTAATTTGTGAATACAACAAATAATTTTTAAAATTCTTGAAAAAAATAAATAAATGTTATAATTATCTTACTGTATCCGAAAGCTAATTCTCTTGAATCATTTTACATCGCAAAAAAAAGGTATAAAACAGGTAATTTGCGCAGCTAAACCACCATAAATTCGAGTGGGTTTTGGGGGTGGGGGTGGGGGGTGGGGAGGGGAGGGTGATGTTTTGCTCAAGTATGTTATGGCTTTTTTCATATTTACTTTTGTTTGGTATGTCAATTACATTGTAAATATTCATTGATTGTTTATGTCTAAGTTATGTAAATTGATTTTACTCGACTTTTTTGCTACCTACTTTGTAGGTATAGAAGTACACATGCATAAAATAAAAAATTGTGTTGTACAAATAAATTAAACTCACAAATTAACAGTAGGAGTGACATTTAATAAACATGCCCTAATAATAATATAAGTGTGTACAATATTCTTTTCATGATCTTAATACACTGACTTTCAAAGTGCATGAATATATACAGTTACGACAGTTGATATTGCTCTCGTGGGGATGTCAATGCTCTTCAAAGGAAAGAAAAAAAATTATGCGATGATAATCAATGTTCATTCACTAGATTCACTTTATTATGAACTCTTGAAACAGATTGTGGTGCTGAATATAGTCTCTCTATATAAGTATTTGATAGATCTTCATTTTCTTATCGTGTAAAGACAATTATATTAATAATGTACTACAAGCAATCATTAACTATAAAACTCACAATTAATCAATTTTTAAATTGTATGGAGCTAAATAAAGTTTGAATAATTCATCATTAGATAAGATCAACGATGATTTCTTGTTCTTTGATTAGCGACATAAATTATCCGTTATCGAATCTTACTTTTTTAGTTAATGATAAATGGGTATCTTGTAAAACTTATTTCACTCAATATATGTCACGACCCAAATCGGGGACGCGACTGGCACCCACATCTACCCTCCTATGTGAGCGAACCAATCAAACTAACCCTTAACGTTTCAAGATATATCAACAGAAAATAATGCGGAAGACTTAAACTCATTAATAAAACATTTCAAAACTATTATTAATATCCCCAAAATCTGGAAGTCATCACCACAAGAACATCTATCTCAAATTGCTAAACTAAAACTGTCTAAGAAGCTAAAATAACTAAAAAGCTAGTCCATGCCGGAAGTTCAAGGCATCAAGACTTGAAGAAGAAGACCCAGTCCAAGCTAGACGCATTAGCTCACCCTGAATTTCCGAAGGTAGTGAAGACTGGCTAGATCTACTGTTGAGTTGAAGTTGAGGGAACGTTTGCTGCATTACACAAATAACAAAGAAAGAAACAAACAAGTAGGGGTCAGTACAAAACACGGGTACTGAGTAAGTATCATCGGCCAACTCGAAATAGGGAACAGTATATATCAATAATAATGTAAATCAACTACAATACTCGACATGTAGCAACAACAAGTACCAAAATCATCAATAAGTACTAACAAGTTCATCCATGAGGACTCAAGCCTCAATACCATACTCATTTGGGAATTAAGTTCATTAGATTGAGTATATTCGTTATCTTTCAAGATTCATTATCTTTCTTCCTCTTGTGTCGGTACGTGACACTCCGCTCTTCTATTACTATCCTGGTACGGAACGTGGCACCCGATCCATATACTATCCTGGTGTCGGAACGTGACACTCCGATCCTCATATACTATCCTGGTACCGGAACGTGGCACCCGATCCATATACTATCCTGGTGTCGGAACGTGACACTCCGATCCTCATATACTATCCTGGTACCGGAACGTGGCACCCGATCCATATACTATCCTGGTGTCGGAACGTGACACTCCGATCCTCATATACTATCCTGGTACCGGAACGTGGCACCCGATCCATATACTATCCTGGTGTCGGAACGTGACACTCCGATCCTCATATACTATCCTGGTACCGGAACGTGGCACCCGATCCCCTAATTCATCAAGCCTTCTTTTATACTAAGGCATCATCAATCTCATTATATAATATATCAAGCCTTCTTTTATACTAAGGCATCATCAATCTCATTATATAATATATCAAGCCTTCTTTTATACTAAGGCATCATCATTAACAAGTGAATTAGGGTTCTTTCAAGATTTGAGATTCAATAGCTTCATCATGCTTTTTCTATCACAATTTCATAATCACAATCATGCAAGCATACAAGTAAGCATATAGAAGGGTTTACAATACTACCAACACATATCATTCGCTATCAAGAGTTTACTATAAGATAACATAAACCATAACCTACCTCCACCGAAGAATTGAATTCAAACAAGCAAATCCCTCAAGCTTTGATATTCCTCTTCGTTTCTCCTCTCTCGTTCAATCTCTCTTTCTCTTTGTTCTTTCTGTTTTCTTTTGTTCAAACCCTCTTTCTTTTATCCTAATTAACATATAATTAAGTGTAAAAGAGGACAATAAAACCCACTAATTAACTTAAGGTTACCTCTTTTAACCCCCAAGTAATTAGACTTATTAATATTAACCCTCTAACTTTATAATTAAGGAAAGATAGTCCAATGCGTCCCTTAAAACGTGTGAAGAAGTCCGATTCTGCCTGGGACTTGCGCAGCCTGTGACGGCCCGTCGTACCTGCGACGGTCCGTCACGCAGGTCGTCGCAGCCCCTTATAGCTCGAGTGGGCTGTGACGGCCCGTCACACCTGTGACGGTCCGTCCTGCACTTTCGTCATGACGGTCAGAGACTCGATTGTTCAGTACCCAATTTCAGGATTCCTAAGTATATTGAAACGGTGCCTCACGACGGTTCATCGTAGCTGTGACGGCACGTCCTGCAGGTCCGTCACAGATTACAGAGAGTCGATTTTAATATCCAAAGTTAAGAATTCTAAGTGTCATGGAACGAAACCTCCTCGACGGGCCGTCGTGACCACGACGGTCCGTCGTTACATCCGTCGTCCCAGCCAGTTTTTCCAGAAATAAAATCTGCTGCTCAAAACGACTAAACAAGTCGTTACAATAGATACCAATTTACCCATCGTTCGTCCCCGAACGATCAAAAGAAGAAAAACAATGGCGAAAAGGAGCA
Source organism: Solanum peruvianum (assembly GCA_027705065.1). NCBI lineage: Eukaryota > Viridiplantae > Streptophyta > Magnoliopsida > Solanales > Solanaceae > Solanum > Solanum peruvianum. The sequence continues at coordinate 53,406 of JAKWJD010000350.1, read as the reverse complement.
CCTGAATCTGTAAACAGATGTGGGTATTTTTCTTGCATATCTGCCTCCTTCTCCCAAGTAGCCTCTTCAACCGGTCGATTCTTCCATTGAACTTTGATGGACGCAATCTCTCTCGACCTCAACTTGCGAACCTCTCTATCTAAAATAGCAACGGGTTCCTCCACATAAGTCAAATTTTCATCAAGCAAAGCTGAATCCCAACGGATAATGTAGTTTCCATCTCCATGGTATCTTTTCAACATGGACACATGAAACACCGAATGTACTCCGGACAGCCCTGGAGGTAAGGCTTATTCATAATCCACCTCCCCTACTCGCTTTAGTACCTCAAATGGTCCTATATACCTTGGACTTAGCTTACCTCTTTTGCCAAACCGCATCACCCCTTTCATGGGTGAAACCTTCAACAAGACTTGTTCACCTTCCATGAACTCCAAGTCTCTAACCTTCCGGTCTGCATACTCCTTTTGTCTACTTTGTGCCGCTAGAAGCTTTTCTTGAATGCGCTTCACCTTATCTAACGAATCCCTCAAGAGATCAGTACCCCAAGGTCTAACCTCAAATGCATCAAACCAACCAATGGGAGATCTGCACCTCCTCCCATACAATGCTTCAAATGGAGCCATATCAATACTAGAGTGATAGCTATTATTGTATGAAAACTCTGCCAAAGGTAAGAAGCTATCCTAATGGCCACCAAACTCTATCACGCATGCACGAAGCATATCCTCCAACACTTGAATCGTTCGCTCAGACTGACCATCGGTCTTAGGGTGAAATGCCGTGCTAAGGTCCAACCTAGTACCCTATTCAGCATGCAATGTTTTCCAAAACTTAGAAGTAAACTGCGTACCTCTATCCGATATGATGGATAGTGGAACCCCATGCAATCGAACGATTTCTGAGATGTAGATTTTTGCTAACTTCTCTGCATTGTAAGTCACCTTGACCGGAATGAAATGAGCAGACTTAGTTAACCTATCAACAATCACCCAAATGGAGTCATACTTACCCATTGTCTTCGGAAGACCAACCACAAAGTCCATTGCGATTCTCTCCCACTTCCATTCAGGAATGGGCATTCTCTGAAGCGTTCCTCCGGGCCTCTGGTGTTCATACTTCACTTGTTGACAGTTTGGACACTTGGCAATAAAGTCAACAATATCACGCTTCATTCTACTCCACCAGAAGTGTTGCTTTAGGTCACGATACATCTTGGTTGCACCCGGATGTATAGAATACCTTGAACTATGAGCCTCTGTCAGAATAGTGTTGATCAATTCATCAACTCGGGGTACACATACCCTTCCCTTGATTCTCAAAACACCTTACTCATCGATTGTCGCTTCTTTAGCCTCTCCTTGTAACACTTTATCTCGAATCCGGATTAATTTCTCATCATCAAACTGCTTCCCCTTAATCTTGTCAAGGAAGGAGGATCTTGCCTCCACACAAGCTAACAATCCTCCCTTCTCATTTACTTCTAACCTCATGAGGTCATTAGCCAAAATCTGCACTTCTCTAGCCAATGGGCGTCTAGAAGCTTGCAAATGAGCTAGACTTCCCATGCTTCCCGCCTTTCTACTCAAGGCATCTGCCACAATATTCGCCTTCCCCGGATGATACAAGATAGTGATGTCATAGTCCTTCATTAGTTCCATCCATCTCCTCTGTCTCAAGTTCAAATCTTTCTGAGTAAAGACATACTGAAGGCTACGATGATCCGTGTAGATCTCACACTTAACCCCATATAAATAGTGCCTCCATTGCTTTAATGCAAACACTACCGCGGCCAATTCCAAGTCATGAGTTGGGTAGTTACGTTCATGCACTTTTAATTGTCTCGAAGCATAAGCAATCACGTTCTTCTCTTGCATTAGCACTGCACCCAGACCCGAATAGGATGCATCACAATAAACGATGAAGTTCTTACCCTCTACCGGCAAGGTGAGGATAGGTGCGGTAGTCAACAAAGTCTTGAGTTTCTGAAAACTTTCCTCACACTCATCCGACCATACAAATGGAACATTCTGCTTAGTCAAGTTCGTCAGTTGGGAAGCAATAGAAGAGAATCCCTTGACAAATCGGCGGTAGTAGCTAGCTAATCCAACAAAACTCCGTATTTCTGACACATTAGTGGGTCTTACCCAATTCTTCACTGTCTCAATCTTAGAAGGATCCACCATCACTCCCTCCTTAGAAACTACATGCCCCAAGAAGGACACTGCATCTAGCCAAAACTCACACTTAGAGAACTTGGCATAAAGCTTTTTCTCCCTCAACATTTCCAACACAATCCTCAAATGCTCCTCATATTCCTTCTTACTTTTAGAATATACCAGTATATAATCTATAAATACGATCACAAAGAGGTCCAAATATGGCTTAAAAATCCCATTCATCAAGCTCATGAAAGCAGCGGGGGCATTTGTAAGACCAAAAGACATCACTACGAATTCATAATGCCCATACCTAGTCCGAAAAGCGGTCTTTGGCACATCCGTTGCCCGTATTTTCAATTGATGATAACCGGATCTCAAGTCGATCTTCGAGAAGACACAAGCACCTTGTAGTTGATCGAATAAGTCATCAATGCGAGGAAGAGGATACTTGTTCTTAATAGTTACCTTGTTCAGTTGTCTGTAGTCTATGCACATCCTAAAACTCCCATCCTTCTTCTTCACAAACAAAACCGGAGCACCCCAAGGAGATGCACTTGGTCTAATGAAGCCTTTGCTCAACAACTCTTGAAGTTGTGCTTTTAACTCTCTTAACTCCGCGGGAGCCATTCTATAAGGGGGTATAGAAATGGGGCGAGTGCCCGGTTCCAAATCAATGCAAAAGTCGATATCCCTATCCGGTGGCATACCAGGAAGATCTGCAGGGAACACATCCAAAAACTCACGGACTACCGAAACCGACTCAATCGAGGGTACTTGGGTAGTGTCATCCTTGAGATTAGCCAAGAAAGCTAAACACCCCTTACTAACCATTTTCTTAGCACGAAGAAAGGAGATAATACGCACCGGATTGGAAGTGTAGTCACCCTCCCACACTAACGGATCTGTCCCAGGCTTGGCTAACGTCACAGTTTTGGCATTACAATCCAAGATCGCAAAATTCTGAGAAAGCCAAGTCATACCCAGAATTACATCAAAGTCAACCATTTCTAAGATAACCAAATCTACATAAGTGTTGCTCCCCACGAAATTCACCAAACAAGACCTATGTACCTTTTCAACTACCACAGACTCACCCACCGGAGTAGAAACACGAATAGGCATGTCAAGTAATTCACAATACAATTTTAGACCATTAGCAAATGATGAAGATACATATGAAAACGTGGAGCCAGGGTCAAATAATACAGATGCCATGCAATCACAAACCAAAACATTACGTGTGATAACAGCATCAGACGCCTCCGCTTCGGATCTCCCAGGGAAAGCGTAACAATGGGCCCTATCACCAGTGTGTCCGTTGCCCCTACCATGTTGTGTCGTAGTGGCTCCCATTTGCCCATCACCTCTGCCGTTGTGGTGACCACCATTACCTCGACCACCACGCCCTCCATAATGACGGCCTCTTCCATAACCACCCCTACCTCTAGCTATTGGGGGTCGATTACTCTGTTTTGGACAATATCTCTTAATATGTCCAATCTCCCCACATCCATAGCATTCTCTGGGTTCATGCATAGGTCTCTCAGAGAAGTGTTGACCGGTCTGAGGTGGACCCCCAACTACAGTCTGTAGTGACGACTGAATTGGTCGACTTGAGTAACCTCCGGAGCTCTGTCCTCTAGAGTAAGAACCATTAAACTCACCTCCCCTTCGAAACCTTTTTGACGTCGATGTCGTGGTGAAGTCATCTGGCTTCACTCCTTCCACTTCTATCACAAAGTCTACCACCTCTTGGAAGGATGTTGCCGTAGCCGCTACCTGTAAGGCTGAAATCCGCAATTCTGACCTCAACCCCTTCACAAAACGGCGAATCCGTTCTTGTGGACTGAAACAAAGTTGGGTGGCATACCTGGATAATGCACGGAATTTGGCCTCATATGCGTTAACCGTCATCCTACCCTGCTCGAGACTCAAGAACTCATCCCTTTTTCTATCTCTCAAAGTCCTTGGGATATATTTCTCCATAAACAAGCTAGAGAATGATTCCCAAGTGATGGGTGGTGCCTCTGTTGGTTGACACTCAACATGTGACCGCCACCACATTTTGGCGTTCCCTTGAAACTGATAGCTTACGAACTCAACGCCAAACCGTTCTACTATACCCATCTTGTGTAGTAGCTCATAACAATCAACCAGAAAATCGTAGGCATCCTCTGATTCTGCGCCCTTAAAGACTGGAGGTTTCAATTTCAAGAACTTACTGAAAAGTTCATGCTGATCATTTGTCATAATAGGTCCAGTAGTCAGACGTGGAAATGTGCCTATTCCCAATGATGCATCCATGCGGGGAGCCATAGTAGCCGCATGTCGTATCTCTGAAACCGGAGGTGTTGGTGCAGAAACCACTGGAGGTGCCTGACCGTGATCAGATAACCCGCTAAGGTAGGCCAGAACCTGATTAATCATTTTTGGGGTAGGTTGGGGCGGCATTTCCTCATTCTGCTCTTGTTCAATTTCCCCTTCCTCACCCTCTCTTACTACCTCCTCAGTTGGTGGAGGAGTCACCGCCCTAGCATCAGATGGGCTAGGGGCTCGTCCTCTTCCTCTAGAGGACGTCCTCCCACGACCTCTTCCACGGCCTCTTGCCACTGCTCTCCCTCGAGCTACAGCCCCAATGGCTGGCTCAGTCGTTTCTTGTCTTTCCGTTGTTGCTGCTGGTGCGGTCGTTGCTCTAGTTCTAACCATCTGCGAAATAGAATGAAGATGGTCAGATACCAATTTGTATCACCTAGATACCAATTGGACTCAAGTAGTAGCACGAAAGAAAGAATGAAAGAATGGAATTTTCCTAAAGTCTTATAGCCTCTCAAAGAAAAGTAAAGGCGTCCCCCTACCATTCCTTAAGACTCTACTAGACTCGTTCTTGTGTGATGAGACCAATGAACCTAATGCTCTGATACCAAGTTTGTCACGACCCAAATCGGGGACGCGACTGGCACCCACATCTACCCTCCTATGTGAGCGAACCAACCAAACTAACCCTTAACGTTTCAAGATATATCAACATAAAATAATGCGGAAGACTTAAACTCATTAATAAAACATTTCAAAACTATTATTAATATCCCCAAAATCTGGAAGTCATCACCACAAGAACATCTATCTCAAATTGCTAAACTAAAACTGTCTAAGAAGCTAAAATAACTAAAAAGCTAGTCCATGCCGGAAGTTCAAGGCATCAAGACTTGAAGAAGAAGACCCAGTCCAAGCTAGACGCATTAGCTCACCCTGAATTTCCGAAGGTAGTGAAGACTGGCTAGATCTACTGTTGAGTTGAAGTTGAGGGAACGTTTGCTGCATTACACAAATAACAAAGAAAGAAACAAACAAGTAGGGGTCAGTACAAAACACGGGTACTGAGTAAGTATCATCGGCCAACTCGAAATAGGGAACAGTATATATCAATAATAATGTAAATCAACTACAATACTCGACATGTAGCAACAACAAGTACCAAAATCATCAATAAGTACTAACAAGTTCATCCATGAGGACTCAAGCCTCAATACCATACTCATTTGGGAAATAAGTTCATTAGATTGAGTATATTCGTTATCTTTCAAGATTCATTATCTTTCTTCCTCTTGTGTCGGTACGTGACACTCCGCTCTTCTATTACTATCCTGGTACCGGAACGTGGCACCCGATCCATATACTATCCTGGTGTCGGAACGTGACACTCCGATCCTCATATACTATCCTGGTACCGGAACGTGGCACCCGATCCATATACTATCCTGGTGTCGGAACGTGACACTCGATCCTCATATACTATCCTGGTACCGGAACGTGGCACCCGATCCATATACTATCCTGGTGTCGGAACGTGACACTCCGATCCTCATATACTATCCTGGTACCGGAACGTGGCACCCGATCCATATACTATCCTGGTGTCGGAACGTGACACTCCGATCCTCATATACTATCCTGGTACCGGAACGTGGCACCCGATCCCCTAATTCATCAAGCCTTCTTTTATACTAAGGCATCATCAATCTCATTATATAATATATCAAGCCTTCTTTTATACTAAGGCATCATCAATCTCATTATATAATATATCAAGCCTTCTTTTATACTAAGGCATCATCATTAACAAGTGAATTAGGGTTCTTTCAAGATTTGAGATTCAATAGCTTCATCATGCTTTTTCTATCACAATTTCATAATCACAATCATGCAAGCATACAAGTAAGCATATAGAAGGGTTTACAATACTACCAACACATATCATTCGCTATCAAGAGTTTACTATAAGATAGCATAAACCATAACCTACCTCCACCGAAGAATTGAATTCAAACAAGCAAATCCCTCAAGCTTTGATATTCCTCTTCGTTTCTCCTCTCTCGTTCAATCTCTCTTTCTCTTTGTTCTTTCTGTTTTCTTTTGTTCAAACCCTCTTTCTTTTACCCTAATTAACATATAATTAAGTGTAAAAGAGGACAATAAAACCCACTAATTAACTTAAGGTTACCTCTTTTAACCCCCAAGTAATTAGACTTATTAATATTAACCCTCTAACTTTATAATTAAGGAAAAAATAGTCCAATGCGTCCCTTAAAACGTGTGAACAAGTCCGATTCTGCCTGGGACTTGCGCAGCCTGTGACGGCCCGTCGTACCTGCGACGGTCCGTCACGCAGGTCGTCGCAGCCCCTTATAGCTCGAGTGGGCTGTGACGGCCCGTCACACTTGTGACGGTCCGTCCTGCACTTTCGTCATGACGGTTAGAGACTCGATTTTTCAGTACCCAATTTCAGGATTCATAAGTATATTGAAACGGTGCCTCACGACGGTTCGTCGTAGCTGTGACGGCACGTCCTGCAGGTCCGTCACAGATTACATAGAGTCGATTTTAATATCCAAAGGTAAGAATTCTAAGTGTCATGGAACGAAACCTCCTCGACGGGCCGTCGTGACCACGACGGTCCGTCGTTACATCCGCCGTCCCAGCCAGTTTTTCCAGAAATAAAATCTGCTGCTCAAAACGACTAAACAGGTCGTTACAATATACTTGAAATTAATTAGTCGCATAAGGTTCAACAGATATATATGATATGAATATATTTTAAGATTTTATTGTTATAGTGGGTAAACATTAGTTACTTTTATTAATATGCACTTCCAAAAATATATGAAATTGTTCGCTAGATATTTTATTTAGCTAACATAATTTATTTTTGTAATCTGTCATTATTGACTATATTTAATTATTTGCTAGTAGAAATTATACATTGTTAATCCTTCATTTATTACAGTGATATAATATGCAATTGATTTGTAGTGCTAATAACACATAAAATTTAGTGAATATGCATGAAAATAACTATTCACATAATGCTTGATATAATTCAATTCTGATTGCTAGTTTTGAAAATAATTATGTAGTTGAATGTGAAGAATACAATGAACTCTTTGCAAAGAAGGTTTTCGAAGATAGAGTTTTCCATTACTTCAAAAGGCCACTTGACAAGGAAATTGTGAAATGCTTGTGGAAATTTGTATCGAGTAAAAAAATACAAAGAGAGAAAGAGAGAGAAGAATTTAGAGATTTAATGAGTGTTTTTTGTGATATTGGTAACAATAATATTGTTGGAGAAGAAAAACAGGTCGGGGAGAAGAATATGCCTATTAATACAAAGAAAGAAAGAAAACAAATACTAATGAGGTTGAAACAAATGACATATTAAATGGAGAATATAATCTCGGAAGGAAAAGAGGAAGACAAAACAAAAAAGAGGTTAATGAAGAAGAAGAAAGATAAATGCTAGTAATGTAATAATTACGCGAAAGGACCGCATAGAATGGACAAAAAAACTTCATGGTAAATTTTTGGAAGCTACACAACAACTTGGTGAAAAAAGTAAGTTTACTTCATTAACTACTTTTCTCAATAATTCATTCTATTAAGCGATATGAATAGTAAGAATTCATATTTATATCTAATGTCAAGTACTTTGGAATTAACGCATAGTAATTATTGTGTTTACGTATACATCAACTTGATCAAGGAGTATTGTAATTGTGATTAAATTTAAGTTACATTCTGATGAAACATGCAAATTGTTTACCGAAATATATTTTGCTAAGGAGATGAATGTGTCTGATCTTACCAAGAATCAAGTTTCAAGCCATCTTCGGGTAACATTCCTAAAATAAGGCTAAGTGATAAATTATGTGTGTTTTACATGGGGAAAGATATTTCCCATGAAACTATTTGCTTAGAACAATTTTTTATTTAATGGTTGGTAGATCTCATATTTTTCATCAAACACTAGCTACAAAATGATTTGCTTGACTTTAGTTTTGCTTAATTAATTAAAAAAATTAATTTTACATCTCACTTGATAAATGTTAGGAAACTATTCATAGTACTCAAAAGTTTTACCAACAGAGGATTAGCGACAAACTTTTACTGTATGTCTAGTGATAGAAATTATTTTTTTGTTATTTTTTTTATTTATTGTAGTGATTATTCAATGAAATAATATTAATGACAGTCTTTCACTCAAAAAGAGAGTTTTATATATCACCACTACCAAACAACTATTATGTTTTGCATCAAAATGAGTGTATTTTAAAAACATATGAACAATATATTTCAAAAATGTATTTCTAGTACAAACTCTCATGTGATATTTTTTTCTTCTTTGAGATGCATCGTAGCAAGAAATGGAGACATCCAGAAGAGCGAATACACATTCATCGGGAATCCCCAAGTAGTTGTGAGCACGAAAATTACTTCATAGAGCTTGAGAGAATGCCTCATATTAAACAAATGTTACAAATCAAGCCCCAAGATTTAAAGAATTACAATAAATTAACACAAACAACATTTTCGATAGTTGAACTCAACAACAACAACAACTCTATCACCCAGAACTTCAGGCTCAACCCCACTATCTCAACCCTTTTTTGTTGTCAAAATATATAGAGCTTGCGAGAATGCCTCATATTAAAAAAAATTCAAATCAAACCGCATGAGTTAGAAAATTTCAACCAATCAAACAACAGTTGTGTCACCCACAAGTTCAGGATCAACCCCACTACCTCAACCCGTCTTTATCCTCACAAAATAATATTGATGGCCGGGTACAAAAAAATGGACCATTATTTGGTTCACAAGGATCAATAATTGGGAGAACCAATTGTAGGCCTTTTTTTGGGTCTAATAGTTTGAATAATCACGATCAAAACATGGATGCCAATGTGGCCCACGTACCAACAAATTCAAGTATTTCGATGAATTTTTATACAAATATTGGAGATGTGACAGTTAATAGATTGGGGAATGTATACAAATTTTCCGCAAGTGTTTGTGAAGAAAAATGTATGGTCCAAGAAACGTTGCCACGACTTCAAATGCAATTGATATGGAAGAAAATGATTCAAATGAGAAAGAAGATTGTGATTTGTATTCAATTATAATGAATATCTCAAGTGTTTTAACAACGAAGAAGATAAAGGGGACGAATGAATTAGGAAACCCTAGAGATAAGGGTATATGTATATGTAGGTGCTTTTATTTTTTGTGTTGTTTTGTAACTTGTCTTGTTATTTTTGTTTGCATAGGAAGACTTCGATTTCTGCCCATGTGATCATTTTTTTTTGTGGTCATTTTATTAATAAATATCATTGTTAATTAATTTTTTTCCTAGAAATGTATCAAAAAGAACATCAGGGGCAACTCAAAGTTCGCGATTACCTTTCGATAGGAATGTAATTTGTGTGTCCTCCTTTCAACCTAATGTCATTATATACAACAAAATTACCTTCCTATATAGAAATGATTTTGTGCCTTCCTTTCAACCTAATATTTAACCAATTGAATTAGAGAAGTGCTCTGAAATGATAATTAAACTTTAATATCTTGCTTCAACTTATTTATACAGTATAGTTCAGTTCATAATAATTGTACTCATTGTATTCCCTTTTGAACAAAATCAAGATCTTTTTTAGGTGCACCTCTCACAAGGAGCAAAGAATTAATTGCACATTCAGGTTCTCCTCTTAGACACTTTTCAATTCTTATTCGTACTCTTCTCTGGGCTTCAGCCTTAAGTTCTCTAATTTAGAAGTCAAATTCATCAATTTTTCCTGGTATTAATGATACATATATAGCTCAACTTAGTAACCTCTGATTATTTTTCATCTAGCTTAGAGGTGTTAATTTGAAGATTTCAGCTTCTCTTGAAGTCCCTTTGAAATTTTTTTTCTTACCCTCCTTTGTCCATATAAGATCATTTTATAGCCCTCTATCTCTTTTTTTTTTCTAACCCAATACCTCAAAGCAACAATCTAAGTGGGGATTTTATCAATAATAATCTGCACATAACTTGTCTCCAATGAAATAACAAAATTTAAACCTTGCAAAACTAATAGTCCTACACTCAACTTAAAGCATACTATATTTAAATCTTAATCATTAAAAAAAACAAAGATTAAACCTTGCAAAACTAAACAATGAAAAAATATGTTAAAACAAGAAATTTGATCAGGAGACCATTTAATCGCATCTCAGCAACTAGGTGCCATAATTTCAATGCCAACTTGGGACTCCTTATGTATGATGTGGTCCTCATTTTAAAAAAAAAATAACATTCTTGTCTCATCCCAAGGTCGCTTATGATTACAATTTGGGACTGTAGCTATGAAGAGTGGAAGTAACTTTGAGAAAATTATCCCAACACAGCTCCCAATATTACTGGAATACATGCTAAAAGAACATCGAAAGCAGCTGAAAAAATTTCCATGTCTTGACGTTGGATATTCATGACCTCTCATTAATATATAATGGACTGATATAACTCCAAATGTGTAACTATAGGTTAGGGACAATGCTAGGACCAAAGAGATAAAAAAGTTCAATTAAACAATCAATGAACACTACTGGGGTAAACCGTATTAACCAAATAAATACAATAACTAATAAAGTGCCTCTAGCTGTATAACTAGGTTTTCCCCTTTTGGTAAGTAAGTTTTATATTATTATTTAACTTATGATGGATATTACTTGGTATTAAATCCTACTTTCTTCATGATTCGTTTAAACAACGTGTCATCTATGATTTTTCACTTGTTCCATATTTTAGGCCTTCTCATCGTCAACCTCTACAATCCGATCAACCCCTCCATCTCTCAAAAAATCATACCCCATGACAGACCAACCACACTAGTGACTTACATTATACAATAGACTCAACCTTGCATCAAATTCTTTCATTGTCACGTGCATTGTCATTCTCATAACATTTTACTATATAAACATTTTGATAGATTATTCTTCCAAATCAAGTTTCAAGGTTGGTAGAAAAGGAAATTTGCAAAAGTTCCTTAAGTTCATACTTTTGTTGCTTAGTTCAAATATCAACATAGAAGTTCATGTACTTGCAATTTTTGTTGGGTTTATTTAAAATATATGATTTAAAGATCTAATGACCGATCGCAGTAGTTATGATTTTGTCAATGGTGAAATAAATCGGTCCATAAAGTTTTCATCTAGCGATATAAACATTTAATGTTCAGCCAGTCTAAAACGGAATCTGAACAATGTGAGGTCTTGGTCCATACACAACTGAGCGGGGTAATATATTTAAGCTTGGTTTATATTTTCTAGCAGCCAAGAAACTAAAGAACCCATAGGGCTTTATAGAATTGAACTCGGGTGTGTAGACCTTCTGGAATTAAACTCTGCATGAATGGGATACTTTGGGAGGTCAAGGATCGAAGGTATGTTGTAAAAAAGGGGGCTTTTCGGTTTCTATGTTTCAGTGGTTGGCGCAATCCACAATAGTGGGCAGAGCGCTATATCTGGCATGCACATTTGCTATAGCGGTGTAACAACTACTATAGGTGTCAGGAAAACCTACCAAGAAAAGGTTATACAAATCATATAAGGTCAATATATTCCTATCCAAATCTATTAGGAAAAAGGGTCTCCTAAACCAATAGAGATTATAAGTTTCTTAAAATATACAAAAAATAAAATAAAATCAAGACATAATTAACAGACAGATTATGGTCTCTATGTTTATATTTATGTGTATATTTTGTGATGTTGTATATCTCTAGGGTATTCTGTTGATAATCGAATGTAGGCACAACAAACAACACTCAAATAACGATATAAGTATTTTAATATGAAAAGATCATCAATGTTTTTATAAAAAGGAGATGGAAAAATATACTTAGCTACAAACTTATGTTTGGAGGTATTCCATCACTTAAAAATTCATGTTCATACAAATGCTTTAAGGAATGGTCCTCTCCTTTTTTTGTCACTAGGTTCATCATAAAGAACAAAATTTTTGAATATTTTCTCTTTTATAAGGTAAATAATTTACAAGAAAAGTAGTATTGGAATGATTTGGATCATGCAACGTTCTCTTCGACGTTAGAATTTTGCATCACTTTCTCCCTTTCTTTTTGTTTTACCGGCAACTCAATTACTTGCGCATTAAAAAAATAACTAAAATTTTATAAGTGCGACATAATATATAGATCTATGAAATTGATGATGACAAGACTAAACAACAGTGTAGAGGGATTCACAAGTTTCCAGACGACAACATTAAGCTTTTTTCTTATTATGAGTCTGAATTACCTACATTAGATGCAGACTTCAGTAGAAGAGAGGACATGAATATCAAAGACGCGGCTAAGAAACATGGAGTTCATTTCCTCCCCTTTATACAATAAATTGTCACAATCCAGGGGTACCCCCTAGATGTCACATGGCATACAAGACCCCTAGGTCGTGACAAAGTTGGCAATCTGAGCACAAGATTCATAAAGTTTCTAGGATGTCTCAAAACCACGTTAGTTATAGTCTTGTTCATTAGTGTGAAGCATGCCACATTTATGACTGAGAGACTACAAGATGTTTAGGAAACTTCACTTCTTCTTTACTGTAAGTCGTGCAATAGAGTTCACCACAAAAAAACCTCAAATTGCCAACAAATTTTCCTAACAACTTAAGTTGGTTAGTATTCTGCTAACAAATTACCAACATATTTCTAACCGAATAATATTTTAAATCTTAAAAACTAAATTCTAATAGACTTCCAACATAAATCTTACTAACTAAGTATTTTAATGGTAAATACGGCAGGAAAAAATGACGCCAAATTTGGCAACCTTCTATCAATGGATTACCAACAAAAATATTACTAACCACACCTTTTGTTGATAATATTACCAACAAAATATATATCGGTTGGTAAATATGACAACAATATATATATATAATTTATTAACATATTACCAATGAATTACTAACCAAACATTTACCAACGACAAGATTGTCTTGCAAAATCTACCAACCAAATATAAATGTGTTGGTAAATTAGTAACAAAATGTAATTTGTTGGTAACTTTCCATCCAATATCAAATTAGTTGGAAATTTTACTGATAAATAAAGATTGTAGTTATTAAATTACTAACATCATTAAAATAGTTGGTAATATACCAACCGATCACTAATTCATTGGTAAAATTTACCAACATATTAATTATTAGTTGGTAATATCACATATGAATATTTAGTTGAATAGTAATCATTACCAACTCTGATAAAATTTATTGGTAAATTATTAATTACTAACTTATATTTTAATAGTTAGTAATTTCCAATTGAAGTTAAATTTTTTGGTAAATCAACATCTAGTATTGAGGATTTCATATTAAGTTTGTGTCATTAGACGTTGTAAATTGTAAATTTTAAATTTTAACCAAAACTTAACTTTGTTCAATATTTATGGTAAACGTGCTTAGTTTAGAACTTCGTCGCTATCATTAGCTTCGAAACGTCGTTGTTTTATCTAATGGGAAGGTTGATTCATGTTTTGAGGCTTTCATTTTTTGTTTGTGCGGTTAGGCGTTTTAAATTTTATGTTTAGGCCAAAATTTGACTTTGCTGAATATTTTTGTGAATGTGCTAATATGAGAATTTCTTAGCCTAATTAACGCCAAAGGTCATTTTTTTAATCTAGTATGATGGTTGGTTTGGGTTTTGATACTTTCATTTTTACTGTGTGCCGTTAGGTTTTTCAACATATAAATTTTGGTAAAAATTTAACTTTGGTAATATATTTGATAACGTGCCCAAATAAGAATTTCGTCAGTGCAGTTTGATGCGCAACAACATTTGTAATAAGATAGAGGGTTTGAGTTTTGATGCTTCCATTTTTAGTTTAGGTCGTTAGGCATTTTATCTTTTAGGTTTTGGTCAAAATTTAAAATTAGTCAATATTTTTAGTAATCCTGCTCGAATTGAAATTTTGTCACCATAATTAGCCATATAATGGATATTTTGATCTCATGGGATTGTTGGTTCGGAATTTGAGACTTTTATTCAGTTTGTGTCATTAAACGTTTTAAATTTTAACTTTTGACTAAAATTTAAATTAGGTCAATCTTCTTGGAAAACATGCTCAAATTTGAATTTCGTCAGCGCGGTTAGCTATGGAAGGTTATTTTTCGCTTTATAGGATGACTGGTTTGGATTTTAAGGTTTTCATATTCAATTTGTACCGTTAGGCAATTTAACTTTTAACTTTTGGCAAAAAATTGATTTTGTTTAGTATTTTTTGCAAACATGCTCTGATGAAAATTCTGTCAGCTGATTAGCTTCGAAAGATCATTTTTATATATAACAAGATGGTTGCTTAATGTTTTTGAGGCTTCCATTTTCAGTTTGTGTTGTTAGGTGTTTTAACTTTTAAGTTATGGTCAAAAGAGATTTGGTCAATGTTTTTGGTGAACGTGCTCAAATCAATTTTTTTGAAATAATATATGTGTCATATTGAGATTAATTTAACTTGTTATCATAGATGTTGCATTGTTTTTTCAAATATGATTTAGAAAATTGATTAATATTTTTGGATTTATATTCTTGTTCTTAGATTTTTAAATGCAATAAATTAATAAATATTTTTCTATTGAATAATCATCCAGTTAATAATATTTTGAACATATTGTCAATCAATTGCTAACCTAATATTGAAGTTGAATGATATATTACCAATAAACTAACAATCAATTAGTAAATTTATTGAAAAAATAAATAACCATACTAAGGTACTTAAAATTTATTACAAACAAGAATCGTGTTGTAGTGGTAAGTACTCCAGCATCCTTAACCAAGAGGTCTCAAGTTCGATTCTCACTCGGTACATAATCATCTTTGTTACGTGGTGTTTTACCACCCAATGTGGTACTTCTCGGCGCGAATTCAGATTTAGTCGGTCTCCAATGTGGGTACCGAACACCGGATGCAAAACCAAAAAAAAATTATAAAAAGTATTTAAAATTTTTTGGAAAATTACCAACACAAATTTTTTATTGATAAAATTACCAACCAATTACCAATGTGTAACGACCGGTTTAGTCGTTTTGAGCAACAGAGTCCATTTCTGGAAAAACTGGCTGGGATGACGAGGGTCACGACGGACCGTCGTGGTCACGACGGCCCGTCGAGGGAGTGTCGTCCCATGGCACTTAGAATTTGGAAATTGGGTACTGAAAATCGACTCTCTGTAAATTGTGACGGACCTGCAGGACGTGCCGTCACATCCACGACGAACCGTCGTGAGTCCCGTTGCAAAACACTTCAACGTTTGAGAATTTGGTTCGAGAAACGAGTTTCTGACCGCCATGACGGACGTGCAGGACGGACCGTCACAGGTGTGACGGACCGTCACATTGTCCGTGGTGACGATGGGATTTTGGGCAGTTGCGACGACCTGCGTGACGGACCGTCGCAGGCATGACGGCCCGTCACAGGTCACGCGCAGTCCCAGACAGTTTAGGATTTCTCCACACGTTTTAAGGGTCGTTTTTGACTATTCTTTCCTTAATTATAAAGATTGAGGGGTAACATTAATAAGTCTAATTACTTAGGGGTTAAAAGGGGTAACCTTAAGTGAATTAGTGGGGTTTTATTGTCCTTTTTCACACTTAATTACATGATTAATTAGGGTAAAGGAAAGAGGGTTCGAATAAAACAAAAGAGAAAGAACAGAAAGAGGAGGAGAAATCGATCGAGAGGAAGAAGTAACAAAGCTTGGGAGATTTCTTGTTGATTCCAATTCTTCGGTGGAGGTAGGTTATGGTTTATATTACGATACTCGTAGTGAACTCTTAATAGTGAATAATATGTGTTGATGATATTGTAAACCTGTCTATATGCTTAATTGTATGCTTGCATGAACATGATTATGTGATTTTGATAAAACAAGCATGATGAAAACCATTGAATCCCAAATCTTGAAAGAAACTTTAATCTATGATATTAATGATAATGCCTTGGTATAAAAGAAGGCTTGATGAATTAAAGTGATTGGGATTGATGATGCCTTGGTATAGAGAAGGCTTGATGAACGGATATAATGAGATTAGTGGATCGGAGTGTCACGTTCCGACACATAGAATTAGTGGATCGGAGTGTCACGTTCCGACACATAGTATTAGTGGGACGGGTGTCACGAACCGACACGTAGATGTAGGGGATCGGAGTGTCACGTACCGACACTATAGGGGATCGGAGTGTCACGTTCCGACACATATAGGGGATCGGAGTGTCACGTTCCGACACATAGAATTAGTGGATCGGAGTGTCACGTACCGACACATATAGGGGATCGGAGTGTCACGTACCGACACATAGTAGTAGGGGATCGGAGTGTCACGTACCGACACAAGAGGAAGAAAGATAATGAATCTCGAAAGATGTTAATATACTCAACATAATGAACTTAATCCCCAAATGAGTATGGTATTGAGGCTTGAGTCCTCATGGATGAACTTGATGGTATTTATTGACGATTATACTACTTGTTGCTACATGTTGAGTTTATAGTTGATTTATAATATTACTTGATATGTATTATCGCCTATTTTGAGTTAACCGATGATATCTACTCAGTACGTGTGGTTGTACTGACCCCCTACTTTTATGTTTTCCTCTTGTTATTTGTGTTATGCAGCAAACGTTCCGTCAACTTCGACTCAGCAGTAGATCAAGCCAGTCTTCACTCCATCGGAAATTCAGGGTGAGCTAATGCGTCTAGCTTGGACTGGATCTTCTTCTTCAAGTCTTGATGCCTTGAACTTCCGGCATGGACTAGTTTTTACTTGTTTTTAGCTTTTTAGACATTCTTAGATTAGTAAATTGAGATAGATGTTCTTGTGATGATGACTTCCAGATTTTGGGGATAATAATAATAGTTTTTGATTTGTTTTTATTAATGAGTTAAGTCTTCCGCATTTCTTTTGTCGATATTGTATTAAAATGTTAAGGGTTAAATTGGTTGGTTCGCTCACATAGGAGGGTAAATGAAGGTGCCAGTCGCGTCCCCAATTTGGGTCGTGACAGACTTGGTATCAGAGCCTTAGGTTCATTGGTCTCATCACACAAGAACAGGTCTAGTAGAGTCTTAAGGAACGGTAGGGGGACGCCTTTACTTTTCCTTGAGAGGCTATAAGACTTTAGGAAAATTCCATTCTTTCATTCTTTCTTTCGTGCTATTACTTGAGTCCAATTGGTATCTAGGTGATACAAATTGGTATCTGACCATCTTCATTCTATCTCGCAGATGTTTAGAACTAGAGCAACGACCGCACCAGCAGCAACAACGGAAAGACAGGAAACTACTGAGCCAGCCACTGGGGCTGTGGCTCGAGGAAGAACAACGGCAAGAGGGCGTGGGAGAGGTCGTGGGAGGACGTCCTCTAGAGGGAGAGGACGAGCCCCTAGCCCATCTGATGCTAGGGCGGTGACTCCTCCACCGACTGAGGAGGTAGTTAGAGAGGGTGAGGAAGGGGAAACTGAACAAGGGCAGAATGAGGAAATGCCACCCCAACCTACCCCAGAGATGATCAACCAAGTACTTGCTTATCTTAGCGGGTTGTCCGATCAGGGTCAAGCACCTCCAATGGTTTCTGCACCAACACCTCCGGTTTCAGAGATACGACATGCGGCTACTATGGCTCCCCGCATGGATGCACCATTGGGAATAGGCACATTTCCACGTCTGACTACTGGGCCTATTATGACAAACGATCAACATGAACTTTTTAGTAAGTTCTTGAAACTGAAACCTCCAGTCTTCAAGGGTACAGAATCTGAAGATGCTTATGATTTTCTGGTTGATTGTCATGAGCTACTACACAAGATGGGGATAGTAGAGAGGTTTGGTGTCGAGTTCGTGAGTTATCAGTTCCAAGGTAACGCCAAAATGTGGTGGCGTTCACATGTTGAGTGTCAACCAACCGAGGCACCACCTATGACTTGGGAATCATTCTCTAGTTTGTTCATGGAGAAGTATATCCCAAGGACTTTGAGAGATAGGAAGAGGGATGAGTTCTTGAGTCTTGAACAGGGAAGGATGACAGTAAACGCGTATGAGGCTAAATTTCGCGCACTATCCAGATATGCCACCCAACTTTGTTTCAGTCCACAAGAACGGATCCGCCGTTTTGTGAAGGGGTTGAGGTCAGAATTGCGGATTTCAGCCTTACAGATAGCGGCGACAGCAACATCCTTCCAAGAGGTGGTAGACGTTGTGATAGAGGTGGAAGGAGTGAAACCGGATGACTTCACCTCAACGTCTACATCAAAGAGGTTTCGTAGGGGAGGTGAGTATAATGGTTCTTATTCTAGAGGACAGAACTCCGGAGGTCACTCAATCGACCAATACAGTCTTCACTACAGACTGTAGTTGGGGGTCCACCTCAGAACGGTCAACACTACTCCGAGAGACCCATGCCTGACTCCAGAGAGTGCTATGGATGTGGGGAGATTGGACATATTAGGAGGAATTGTCCAAAACAGAGTTACAGAGCCCCAATGGCTAGAGGAAGAGGTGGTAATGGTAGAGGTCGTTATTCTGGAGGGCGTGGTGGCCGAGGTAATGGTGGTCACCAAAACGGCAGAGGTGAAGGGCAAAACGGAGCCACTACTACCCAACATGGTAGGGGCAACGGACAGACGAATAATGGGGCCCATTGTTATGCTTTCCCTGGGAGATCTGAAGCGGAGGCGTCTGATGCTGTTATCACAGGTAATCTTTTGGTTTGTGATTGCATGGCATCTGTGTTATTTGACCCTGGCTCCACGTTTTCTTATGTATCTTCATCATTTGCTAACGGTCTAAATTTACATTGTGAATTACTTGACATGCCTATTCGTGTTTCTACTCCGGTGGGTGAGTCTGTGATAGTCGAAAAAGTGTATAGGTCTTGTTTGGTGAATTTTGTGGGGAGCAACACTTATGTAGACTTGGTTATACTAGAAATGGGTGACTTTGACGTAATTCTGGGTATGACTTGGCTTTCTCCGAATTTTGCGATTTTGGATTGTAATGCTAAAACGGTGACGCTAGCCAAGCCTGGGGCAGATCCGTTAGTGTGGGAGGGTGACTACACTTCCAATCCGGTGCGTATAATCTCCTTTATTCGTGCTCAGAAGATGGTTAGTAAGGGTTGTCTAGCTTTCTTGGCACATCTTAAGGATGACACTACTCAAGTACCATCGATTGAGTCAGTTTCGGTAGTCTGTGAGTTTTTGGATGTGTTCCCTGCAGATCTTCCCGGTATGCCACCAGATAGGGATATAGACTTCTGCATTGATTTGGAACCCGGTACTCGCCCCATTTCTATACCCCCGTATAGAATGGCTCCCGCGGAGTTAAGAGAATTAAAGTCTCAACTTCAAGAGTTGTTGAGCAAAGGCTTCATTAGACAAAGTGCATCTCCTTGGGGTGCTCCGGTTTTGTTTGTGAAGAAGAAAGATGGGAGTTTCCGAATGTGCATAGATTAACCACAGTTGAACAAGGTAACTATTAAGAACAAGTACCCCATTCCCCGCATTGATGACTTGTTCGATCAGTTACAAGGTGCTTGTGTCTTCTCTAAAATTGACTTGAGGTCCGGTTATCACCAACTGAAAATACGAGCAACGGATGTGCCAAAGACTGCTTTTCGAACTAGGTATGGGCATTATGAGTTTGTGGTAATGTCGTTTGGTCTTACTAATGCCCCTGCTGCCTTCATGAGCTTGATGAACGGGATTTTCAAGCCATATTTGGATCTCTTTGTGATTGTGTTTATTGATGATATACTGATATACTCCAAAAGTAAGAAAGAACATGAGGAGCATTTGAAATTGGTGTTAGAGTTGTTGAGAAAGAAAAAGCTTTATGCGAAATTCTCCAAGTGTGAGTTTTGGCTAGATTCAGTGTCCTTCTTGGGGCACGTGGTTTCTAAGGATGGAGTGATGGTAGATCCATCTAAGATTGAGACGGTAAAGAATTGGGTAAGACCTACAAACGTGTCAGAAATAAGGAGTTTTGTGGGGTTAGCTAGCTACTACCGCCGATTCGTCAAGGGATTCTCTTCCATTGCTTCCCAATTGACGAACTTGACTAAGCAGAATGTTCCATTTGTATGGTCAGATGAATGTGAGGAAAGCTTTCAGAAACTCAAGACTTTGTTGACTACCGCGCCTATCCTTACCTTGCCGGTAGAGGGTAAGGACTTTATTGTCTATTGTGATGCATCCTATTCGGGTTTGGGTGCAGTGCTAATGCAAGAGAAGAATGTGATTGCTTATGCTTCGAGGCAATTAAAAATGCATGAACGTAACTATCCGACCCATGATTTGGAGTTGGCCGCGGTAGTATTTGCACTAAAGCAATGGAGACACTATTTGTATGGGGTTAAGTGTGAAGTCTATACGGACCATCGTAGCCTACAGTATGTCTTCACTCAGAAGGACTTGAACTTGAGACAGAGGAGATGGATGGAACTACTAAAGGACTACGACATCACTATCTTGTATCATCCGGGGAAGGCGAATGTTGTGGCAGATGCCTTGAGTAGAAAGGCCGGAAGCATGGGAAGTCTAGCTCATTTGCAAGCTTCTAGACGCCCATTGGCTAGAGAAGTGCAGATTTTGGCTAATGACCTTATGAGGTTAGAAATAAATAAGAAGGGAGGATTGTTAGCTAGTGTAGAGGCAAAATCCTCTTTCCTTGATCAGATTAAGGGGAAACAGTTTGACGATGAGAAACTAAGGCGAATTCGAGATAAAGTGTTGCAAGGAGAGGCTAAGGAAGCAATAATCGATGGGGAAGGTGTTTTGAGGATTAAGGGAAGAGTATGTGTACCCCGCATCGATGATTTGATCACCACTATTCTGACAGAGGCCCATAGTTCCGGATATTCTATACATCCTGGTGCAACCAAGATGTATCGCGACCTAAAGCAACACTTCTGGTGGAGTAGAATGAAGCGAGATATTGTTGAGTTTGTTGCCAAGTGTCCAAATTGTCAACAAGTAAAGTATGAACACCAGAGGCCCGGAGGAACACTTCAGAGGATGCCCATTCCTGAATGGAAGTGGGAGAGAATCGCGATGGACTTCGTGGTTGGTCTTCCAAAGACATTGGGTAAGTATGACTCTATTTGGGTGATTGTTGATAGGTTAACTAAGTCTGCTCACTTCATTCCTGTCAAGGTGACTTACAATGCAGAGAAATTAGCAAAAATCTACATCTCAGAAATTGTTCGATTGCATGGGGTTCCACTCTCGATCATATCTGATAGAGGTACGCAGTTTACTTCTAAGTTTTGGAGAACCTTGCATGCTGAATTAGGTACTAGGTTAGACCTTAGTACTGCATTTCATCCTCAGACAGATGGTCAGTCTGAGCGAACAATTCAAGTTTTGGAGGATATGCTTCGCGCCTGTGTGATAGAGTTTGGTGGCCATTGGGATAGCTTTTTACCTTTGGCAGAGTTTTCATACAATAATAGCTATCACTCCAGTATTGACATGGCTCCATTTGAAGCATTGTATGGGAGGAGGTGTAGATCTCCCATTGGTTGGTTTGATGCCTTTGAAGTTAGACCTTGGGGGACTGATCTGTTGAGAGATTCTATGGAGAAGGTGAAAGCTATTCAAGAAAAGCTTTTGGCGGCTCAAAGTAGACAAAAGGAGTATGCAGACCGAAAGGTTAGAGACTTGGAGTTCATGGAAGGTGAACAAGTCTTGTTGAAGGTTTCGCCCATGAAAGGGGTGATGCGGTTTGGAAAAAGAGGTAAGTTAAGTCCAAGGTATATTGGACCATTTGAAGTGCTTAAGAGAATAGGGGAGGTGGCTTATGAATTAGCCTTACCCCCAGGGCTGTCCGGAGTACATCCGGTGTTTCATGTATCTATGTTGAAGAGATACCACGGAGATGGGAACTACATTATCCGTTGGGATTCAGTTTTGTTGGATGAGAACTTGACTTATGAAGAGGAACCGGTTGCTATATTAGATAGAGAAGTTCGCAAGTTGAGGTCGAGGGAGATTGCATCCATCAAAGTGCAATGGAAGAATCGACCGGTTGAAGAGGCTACTTGGGAGAAGGAGGCAGATATGCAAGAAAAATACCCACATCTGTTTACAGATTCAGGTACTCCTTTTCGCCATTGTTTTTTCTTTTGATCGTTCGGGGACGAACGATGGGTAAATTGGTATCTATTGTAACGACCGGTTTAGTCGTTTTGAGCAACAGAGTCCATTTCTGGAAAAACTGGCTGGGACGACGAGGGTCACGACGGACCGTCGTGGTCACGACGGCCCGTCGAGGGAGTGTCGTCCCATGGCACTTAGAATTTGGAAATTGGGTACTGAAAATCGACTCTCTGTAAATTGTGACGGACCTGCAGGACGTGCCGTCACATCCACGACGAACCGTCGTGAGTCCCGTTGCAAAACACTTCAACGTTTGAGAATTTGGTTCGAGAAACGAGTTTCTGACCGCCATGACGGACGTGCAGGACGGACCGTCACAGGTGTGACGGACCGTCACATTGTCCGTGGTGACGATGGGATTTTGGGCAGTTGCGACGACCTGCGTGACGGACCGTCGCAGGCATGACGGCCCGTCACAGGTCACGCGCAGTCCCAGACAGTTTAGGATTTCTCCACACGTTTTAAGGGTCGTTTTTGACTATTCTTTCCTTAATTATAAAGATTGAGGGGTAACATTAATAAGTCTAATTACTTAGGGGTTAAAAGGGGTAACCTTAAGTGAATTAGTGGGGTTTTATTGTCCTTTTTCACACTTAATTACATGATAATTAGGGTAAAGGAAAGAGGGTTCGAATAAAACAAAAGAGAAAGAACAGAAAGAGGAGGAGAAATCGATCGAGAGGAAGAAGTAACAAAGCTTGGGAGATTTCTTGTTGATTCCAATTCTTCGGTGGAGGTAGGTTATGGTTTATATTACGATACTCGTAGTGAACTCTTAATAGTGAATAATATGTGTTGATGATATTGTAAACCTGTCTATATGCTTAATTGTATGCTTGCATGAACATGATTATGTGATTTTGATAAAACAAGCATGATGAAAACCATTGAATCCCAAATCTTGAAAAAACTTTAATCTATGATATTAATGATAATGCCTTGGTATAAAAGAAGGCTTGATGAATTAAAGTGATTGGGATTGATGATGCCTTGGTATAGAGAAGGCTTGATGAACGGATATAATGAGATTAGTGGATCGGAGTGTCACGTTCCGACACATAGAATTAGTGGATCGGAGTGTCACGTTCCGACACATAGTATTAGTGGGACGGGTGTCACGAACCGACACGTAGATGTAGGGGATCGGAGTGTCACGTACCGACACATATAGGGGATCGGAGTGTCACGTTCCGACACATATAGGGGATCGGAGTGTCACGTACCGACACATAGTAGTAGGGGATCGGAGTGTCACGTACCGACACAAGAGGAAGAAAGATAATGAATCTCGAAAGATGTTAATATACTCAACATAATGAACTTAATCCCCAAATGAGTATGGTATTGAGGCTTGAGTCCTCATGGATGAACTTGATGGTATTTATTGACGATTATACTACTTGTTGCTACATGTTGAGTTTATAGTTGATTTATAATATTACTTGATATGTATTATCGCCTATTTTGAGTTAACCGATGATATCTACTCAGTACGTGTGGTTGTACTGACCCCCTACTTTTATGTTTTCCTCTTGTTATTTGTGTTATGCAGCAAACGTTCCGTCAACTTCGACTCAGCAGTAGATCAAGCCAGTCTTCACTCCATCGGAAATTCAGGGTGAGCTAATGCGTCTAGCTTGGACTGGATCTTCTTCTTCAAGTCTTGATGCCTTGAACTTCCGGCATGGACTAGTTTTTACTTGTTTTTAGCTTTTTAGACATTCTTAGATTAGTAAATTGAGATAGATGTTCTTGTGATGATGACTTCCAGATTTTGGGGATAATAATAATAGTTTTTGATTTGTTTTTATTAATGAGTTAAGTCTTCCGCATTTCTTTTGTCGATATTGTATTAAAATGTTAAGGGTTAAATTGGTTGGTTCGCTCACATAGGAGGGTAAATGTGGGTGCCAGTCGCGTCCCCGATTTGGGTCGTGACACAATGTATGAATCGAAAAATGAAGAAAAAATTTACTAACTCCTTTTCAATTCATTAGTAAAGTTACTAATGATATACTAACCAAAAATTAGCTGGTAAATTAACCAACATAAATTTCAGGGTCATATTTCAAAATTTTGTAACAACAACTTTGGGTGTTTACCAATTGATTTTTGGTTGGTAAGTTTACCAACAAATCAAAATTAGTTGGTAATATTTACCGATGAGATTTTTAGCAACAAATTAATATAAGTTGGAATTTGGTTGGTAACCTAATTTGCCAACCGATTGGATCAATTTACCAACGAATGTTTTTCTTGATAATTGAGGTTCCTTTTGTAGTGGTTAACGTTATAATTTCTTTCTCCTAATCCTTACCCGATGGTATACATGATAAGACTAATCGAAGATATTTTACCATAAGGAATGACGGAGAAAATATTCATCAAGAAACTCATCATCAAGCTCCGGTTGACCCTTCGTTCGATCAATTGACTAATACAGAGTTTAGGACTGCTTTTAAGTTTTGGCTCGAGCTGTGATGGCCCAAGCCAATAGGGAGGTTGTGGTCAATGTGAACCAAATGTGGGTACAACAACATCTAGAGTGAGGAATTTCACTATGATAAATCCTCAGGAAATTTTATGATTGTAAGTTTTAGGAAGATCCTCAAGATTTCATTTATGAGGTCTACAAAGTGTTGGCTATTATGGGAGTGACTCCGATTGAAAATGCGCAATTGGTCGCTTATCAATTTAAAGGTGTTACTCAAATTTGTTTCAACCAATGTAAGGAAGCAATATCCAGAAGATGCGGATCCCCTAGAGTACAAGAAAAGGTTCAAGTCTTCTTTCCTCAATAGGTTCTTTACTCATGAGAAGAGGGGGACAAAAGTTCTTGAGTTTATTAATCTCCTACAAGGAAAAATGAGCGCGAAATAATATGCCTTGAGGTTCTTCCAATTGTTAAAGTACGATTATTTCTATGTTTGCCAAATCTATGGCAAGGATGTGCAAGTTTGTTTCTGGTGTGTACAAATTAGTGGTTAAAGAATGTCGTACAACTATATTTTTCCATGACATGGATATTTCTCATCTCATGGTTCATGCCCAACAGATTGAAGATGAGAAGCTTAAGGAGAGGTCTAGGGAGACAAAGAGGGCAGGAACCGGTGATGGTAATTTCTCTCATGCAAGGCCCGATGGACATGGTTGTCCTAGGTATCAACAAAGTTTTTCCAGGTTCCTCCAATCATCCTATGTTCAAGAAAGAGAGGGCGTCTAACCGTAAAACTCAAGAAGGAAATGGTAGTTGGTCTTCGTTACCAAATTGTGCTATGTTTGGATAAAGTATGAACAAAGAAGGATCACAAGATAAGACATTGTCCTTCATCCACTAAGAATGAGGAATATAATCATCGTAGGGATCTACTGTATCCTTCATTCGGTTGAAGTGGCTCGGGTTCTGATGCTCCGACGCAAAATAGGTTCTATACAGTTAAAAAATGTGGTGAACAAGATGTTTCTCCCAATGTGGGTACGATATGTTGAAAGTCTTTTAACTTGATATTTATGCTTGATCCCCGTGCTATCTTCTCTTTTGGATCATCATATATGTTGCTATGAGATTTGATGTGCTTCCTAATGTGTTATTAGATCTTTTTTCTATCTCTACTCTTGTTGGTGTTTCTATTGTGGCTAAGAGGGTCTATTAAAAGTACCTCGTCTCTTTGTCCCATAGAAATACACTTGTTGACTTTGTAGAGCTTTATATACTAGATTTTGATATTATTATTGGTATGGATAGGCTGCACTCTTGTTAGGCTTCTATTGATTGTAGAACTCGTGTGGTCAAATTTCAGCTTCCAAATGAGCCTATCTTAGAATGGAAAGGGGGAAATTTTATGCGAAAAGGTTGGTTTATTTCTTGTCTTAAAGCTAAAAGATTATTTCTACCAGTTAAATATACCATCTACTTAAGGTGAGAGATGTGGATTCAAAAACCCCTACTCTTGAGTCGGTCCCCATTGTTAATGAGTTTTTGAAAGTTTTCCCAGATGATCTATCCGGTATATCTCTAGAAAGGAAATTAGATTTCGGTATTGACCTTCTCCCAGATACACAACCTATTTCTATTCCTCCTTACCAAATGGCTCTGGTATAATCTAAGGAATTAAAGGAGCAACTCAAACACTTTTTGGGTGATTAAGGATTTCATCCAACCGAGTATCTCTTTATAGGGTGCTCCAGTTTTATTTGTAAAAAAGAAATACGGTTAACTTCATATGTGTATTGACTAGCCACAACTGAATGAGGTGATCATTAAGAATAAGTATCCTCTTCAGAGAATAGATAATTTATTTGACTAACTCCAAGGAGTAATTTAATTTTACAAGATTGACCTTAGGACAGGTTATCATAAATTGAGGGTGAAGAATGATAATATTCTGAAAACGCCTCTTAGAACCCGGTATGGTCATTATGAGTTTTAGTTATGTTGTTTGGTTTGACTAACACTCTAGTGGCATTTATTGATTTCATGAATAGGGTGTTTAGACATTACCTTGATATGTTTGTAATTGTATTCATTTATGATATATTTATTTTCTCGATAATTCAAGATGATCACATCAATCATTTGAGGGTTGTGTTCTCAAGGTATAACAACTTTTTGCGAAATATAGAAAATGAAAGTTTTGTCTAAGGTTCTTAGCTTTTATTGGCCATATTGTTTCAAGCAAGGGTACGAGGTAGATCCTAAGAACACGAATGCAATCAAAAATTGGCCTAGACCTATATCCCATTTAGACATTACAAGTTTCTTAGATACACTTGGTGACCAAGTTGGCTAGTGTTGCTTCTGTTCACACTCATTGCTTCACATATTCACGAAATAACAATAACACACACAAAACAAGGTAAATCTATTCAACTACAGACATGATTAGATCACAACTAGACTTCACCAAAAGAATTCTATACATCACCCCTGCAGCGGCGACATTTTTGATAACCTTCAACTACACTTCATCCAATTCTTTGTTTAGGAGACAACAATCTAGTATAAACCCAACGAAGAGTTGGGGTCGATCTTACAGAATCTGAATAATAGATAATTCAATTACAAAATGAAATATGTGTTCTGATCGATTGTGGGAATAGAATTTATTAAAAAGAAGTATAGTAAATTGTGGGGATTGACAACAAGTGTCAAATGGGGGATTAGGCTTGTCAATTAATAACTAAGAAAACAATGTTACTCAAGTATAGAGGGATCCTTAGGGATGTAATAGATTAATTTCCTATTTCACTATATGGGTGATTACTAACTAATATTAATTACTGAAGATCATTGACTCTTACTGGTAGGATAGGGTTTATATGTAATAGACATCTTTCGATCAATTATCCCAAATTAAGCCAGTTCTCTCGAACCTCAACAAGCAAAAGAATTATAGACAAGCAAAAACCTCAATCAATCTACTCTCTCGAGCTAGACTCATAGGATCAAATTTAGAATTTCTCTCTCAAGTTGAATCCACAATACTCGAATCTCTACAATCATTAATTGATATCATTAATTCTAAAACATCTCAAGCAATTAAAGAATATTATACTAGAATTGCATTTGTAGCTACAATTCATGAATTAAAACTCAGTTATCAATTGAATCCACTTTAAAACAACACTTAAATTAGTAAGTACTAAAATGAGACAATCACATAATCACACCGACAAGAAAGGGAGTTTTTGCCACGCATTTTAAAAAGCAAAATAGTATTACCAACTATATTCTTTAAAATATGAGTAGCGAAATTTCCATATTTACAATGCTTGAAATCAACTTAAAATCAAAACCTAACTTCAAATTCTACACAAAAAACTCAGAAAGCCAGTGTTTAGATCAAAATCCTAGAGTGTAAAAGTGTGAGGGAGATGATTTCTCTTTTCAAATATCAATTTATACATTCCCATATTTTTTCCTTCGGGGTTATTCAACGGTATAAGTTGAGCGTCGCCACCTAGGTCGCCGACATGCAAAATGCTCATCTCCATCGTCGTTTTAGCTCGAGTCTTCAACCTTTCTTTGTGTTGATTTTAGGCGATCAAGATTTCTCTCAACGATCTGATTAGAAATACGTCAATTATCCTTTCTCAGTGCCGTTTTTGCTTGCAACTGTACTAATAGTTCTATCAGTTTAGGCAGGCTAAGAATCCTTCACTGATTCAATTGGCGTTTTTCTGAAAGGTACGTTCCACTGCCGCTTTTTCCAAGTCTGGCATGCTGAAACTTTAGGTGAGCTGAAGGACCACTCGGCGAATCGTTGAATGGTCTAGGCGAACCTCAACTTTATTTTTCTATAACTAGTTCAATTTTTCTACTCCCTTTTGTCCAATAATGTCCTTCCCTTTTTGTTTTGTCTTCTTAGGTGAAAATTAACATGTAAACATTAGTTTAGAGCATAATATAGACAATGAGGACACTAAAACTATTATTAGTAAGCCTAAATGAGTCTATTTGTCATACTCATCAAGTTGATAGACTATATTAGAAACTTGGGATATAAGACAATGTTCACCGTTATTATAAAACCACGTAATAGTGACATTTTGGTAGATGTCTATAATTATATGGATATTTTTGACATAATGTGTTCCTCGAAAGATAGGGATATAGTCCCATATAATAAATAGCTCGATGAAATGGATGATGACATGATCAAACAACAAGATATTGGGATTCACAACATTCTAGAGGACGACATTAAGATTATTGCATATTAGCAAAAGTAGAATGAAGAGTTTTAATACCTACATTGGATGCAGACTACATTACAAGAGAGGACATAAACATCAAAGACGTTTTCCAGGAAACATGCAGTGTATTTCCTCCCCTCTGTGTCATAAATAGACTTTCAAGCAGTGGCTAAAGAATGAAATCACTAAATAGTTAGTCCATTATTAGCATACCAAAAAAAGTACTTCATTCTATAAACTTTCATGACACTTTTCTCAAACATGGATGAAAAATTTTAATTTAATTATATCTTGTTTTGTCTCTGTACTGTTTTGTGAATGGAGTTTCCAGTCCTACCCTTGGTGTTGTCTGAAAGAGTTAATGTTTAAAGTTATAGCAGTAATAATGCTGATGGGGAGGGATACATTTCCAATCATTAGTTACAGAATTATAAACATAATAATTCTCCCACTCCCATCAAAGGAGTACCCTACGATTTGAACATAAAACTTTGATTCTTTCAGACAAGAAACAAAGGGAAGGACTAGAGACTCGATTTTCTAAATAGTAAGGAGACAAAAAAGAATTATGATTAGATTGAAAATACACATCCGTTGTTTGATAAAAGTATCCTAAAAGTTTATGAAATGAAGTGCTTTTATGGTATGATAATAGTGAACTAACTATCTTATGATTTCATCCTTTGGACATTGCTCAAAACTTTATTAAAGATTTAGAGAAGAGGAAAGACATTACATGTTTATTTTCCACATATTTAATATTCATGTCCTCTCCAGTAATGTAGGTTGTAGGTAATATAGGTAATTAAGAATCTTCATCCCATTCCTATGGATAAACAACCATTTTAAAGTTGTTCTTTAAAAACTTGTGATCTCACTGCCATGTTATTCAGTCATGTCATTATTCGATTCATTAGATCTATCTATTTATGTTGTAGCCCCATCATTTCTTTTGTTTTTTAATGAACAAGAAATTTAGTTACCGGAAAAGTAAGAAGAATGGAGAAAAATAACTGTAGTACTGTAACGATGGAGAGAGTACCATTTGTTACTTAAATTATTCAAATATTAATTTACTTGTAAATATTTACCCTAATGTTACCCAAAAGGTTTACGAAATTACAAAAGAAAATGACTTTGGGGGGGGGGGGGTAATGCAACCCTAGTTTAGTTAAGGTATGTCTCTGAAACTTCTGTCATTGTCTAGGGGGTATTAGTAGCTTATTATTAGTGATTTTAATTCTCCTTTTCTTTTCAAACGCAGTCCGCCTCTTTTGGCCGGCGTTTTTCAATAGTTTCTTAGTAGTGTGTGAACCATAGAAAACTACATCATATGAGTATCCAAGTACACCAGATTCTTGCAATGAACTTGGTTATTGAAATTACCCAAATGAAACAACAAAAAAATTTCCCGCCCAGCAACATGGACCTTTTATAGTGGGACATTCCCTCCATAGAGGCATGAAAAGACTTAGAAATCAGAATAAGGGGGAGAGGAATCAGTTTCTTGCTTATTTTCTCCTATTTTACTCCTAGAACTTACATTTTCACTATCGATCATTCCATTTAAATGTTAATGCTAAGGTCATAATCATTTTCTTCCCTTCCATTACTTCAGTTTGTAATGATTTTTGCATGCTAGAATTTGGTTGAGTAGAATAGAGTTTTGAAAATGTGGTTCTGATTTGGTGAAATTGTTAAAGCATGGATGCATCTCTTATATTTAAGACACTCCTAGAACATTTTGGGTGTAAGAATTGCGGGGGTATATGGCCAAAAATAGGTCCAGAATGAGAGGAAAGTTGAAGGGTTGTTCTTTGTTAAAAACATAGATTGGGGCAATATTTAGAAGTTTTAGTTCCCAATTTTTTTTGCATATAGTTGTAGTAGGATACTTTCGGAACACGAATATGAAGTTATTTGGTTTGAACATAGTTTTTAGGTGAAGGAGCTCTATTGAAGCACCCCTTTAAGTTCTAAAATGATAGAAGGACACTATAGAGGGAGTTCTTTAATGGGAAATATGCATTTTTATAGTAGGAGACTACATGCAACAACTCCTAGTTTGGAAAAGGGTGAGATTTTTTCTCCGAAATGCTTTTCCTATGTAACTTTATAAGTTCCAATACACATATTGATATTTTTTGCAACCCTAGATTTTAATGGCTGACACTCCAAGCATGAATATCCATTTGTGAAGTTTAAAGACAAGGATAGTAAGGATATATACCTTGATTACAGGTGCACAAATCTCTATTTTGAGAGGGCCTTTTGTATGCACGGTGTGGCGGAGAAGGCAAGTACTTTCCACACTCGACTAGAACAGCATTGTTTCGTCCTACGAGTTAAGCTCCCCACCACACTCTTAGGTTGGGTGAAGGAGTCCTACACCCTCTTACCCATCATTTGGATGACCCCAACCCTACCTTTTGCTTCCAAGAAAAAGGAATTCCTGTAAGGTGCAACTGTGAAATAGATTCTACATGAA
The DNA here is from genome assembly GCA_027705065.1 of Solanum peruvianum. Classification (NCBI taxonomy): domain Eukaryota; kingdom Viridiplantae; phylum Streptophyta; class Magnoliopsida; order Solanales; family Solanaceae; genus Solanum; species Solanum peruvianum. The sequence goes on along the minus strand of JAKWJD010000350.1, from coordinate 21,512 downwards.
CCGGAGGTCTCCAATGGAGATTATGAGTCCACAGTAATAAGAATGTAAATCAAATCGTTGCGGCATACAATATTCAAGGAGGAGTATTACATGAGGTACCCTATTGAAGCAGACAACCAAATAAAGTTGTTGAGGAGATAGGTTGGGTCTGTTGACGAACACATCTTCCGTTATTTGAGGTTGACGAGAAATATCTTAATATGTACCTATCTTACCACGTCCAAAAAATCCACCACTACCGGTCATACACTCTCCCAGACGGTTTTCCCCATATTTATGAAATACCGAGAAGTGTGACCACTAGTGACTGCCATGTGACATAAAGACTAGTGCCCTGTTCTTGTTGTGTGATCTACACTTAGGTACTATAGAACTAGCAGAGGATGGGGTTGGGCTTGAATAGTTATAACAAAGTTTAGAGAGACTATTTCATCTGTATATCTGTTGAGAGTAGTCCTCATTGTATGTCCTTTACCTCTTGCTTTCCATAGCACTCTCCTTAACCTTCTCTAGCTAAATTTATTACGCATGAGTCATCAAGCGGAAGATGTCCATCTCCTTAATCAGATTTTTTGTTCTGCACTCATTCATCACTATCTCACAAAAACCAGAGATAAACTTACTCATGCTAGATTCATCTACCATAGTTGGAGCAGACATTGAAAGTTGAGTGAACTTAAAATAGTACTCCGTAAGTGCCATATTTCCCTATGTTAAGTTAATGAGTTCATGGACTTTGGATACCCTTAATCATGTCGAAAGAACATGTCAAGAAAAGAAGCCTTAAAATTTTCCCAGTCCACTAGAGCTTCATCAACCACCCTATCTTGTTTCCATTACTTATACCAAACATGAGCCACGACCCTCAAGTGATAAGAGACTAACTCTTCACTTTCAACCAGAGTTACACTCATGATCTTAGTAATCTTCTTAATTCCTGCAATAAATTCTTGCAGATCCTTATCTACCATAGAACCATAAAACTTTAGAGGTTTCATACGAGTAAAATCCCAAACTCTAGTTGTAGTTGTTTTCGAATTAGAGTTGACTCGACCTTAACTTCTGGGTTGTCTTAAGCAATCATATATCATGATAGCACTTGAAAACCAGCAAACTTAGCATGAAATGCATGTTCAACCAAAGGGTTTGCTCGAGCTGAATGTTCTTGTTGCTCTTCATTTATGTTCTTTTCGACGTAGTCTCTTGTTGGAGACATGATGCCATAAACATATAGATCACGATCTAGAAGGACATAGTATAGATTTGCATTCTATCTCACGACTAAGAGTATCAAAGAAGTGAAATGTGTCCTGCAAAGTTTCATAGCCTCTTATTCATAGATGTGACGCGCTTCACAACCATAAATAATACTCAACTTAATAAGGCTTTCGGACACCCTAAGACACTTCAACCTGATGCCTTGATACAAAGTTTGTCATAACCTGAGACTAAACCCTAGTCATAATACGTTGCTTAGAGCCACAACTGACATCAATCTAACCTTAGGTTTGGAATTACAATAATATTAACATAACAACAATTGAAGGTAACTAAAATACTAATGTGGAAGATAAAAGTGGAAAAATCTATTAAAATAAAATACGCCAATATCTATAAAACATAAGTTAAATCTAAATTGATTGTCTGAAAGACTACCATAAGGAGTTTCTAGGGAAAACCCTTAGCCAACTCTAAATATCTGAAACTAAAAGAATAATACTAAATTTAAGATAAAGGTTTTCTTTGAAGGATGAGGACTCACCAACTCTGCTACTTCTGACTAGACATCGTGCTAACCGCGAGCTGGATAAAAACAATGTAGCAAAAGTTATGTGATTAGTACTGTGAATATATTGAGTATGAGAGATAATGCTTAATATAAATGAAATTAAACATGTTAAATTGTGAAAACATATTGATTCATTGACAAAGTAAATAATATGAAGTGTAATAAATGTTGTATTGAAATAACTGAATGTTTGGTCATGCAACGATACTTATAAACTGAATATGGGAGATACTAAAACCAACATATAACAATGTAAGCTAACACATGAATTTTGATGTATAATCCCCATCAAAGAACCTAATATATATTGCAAAATTATAAGGGTTGATATGAGCTAAAAGAAAAACTAAGCTAATGTCTATAAAGATTAAGGAGACGACCTCATATGGGAAACCCGTTTAAATCCTTAGTTGGCACATAGTTCTGGTACTTAGGAATTTCTATGTGTTTGACAGTATACTGTGATCTTTACCCTAACTCTGCTTGGTGATAAGCAAGACTCCCAATGAAAAACATTTACTTGACTAATAAAGTAATAGTCTGATAATACTGAAATAATATTTATTTCTAATGATAATTGAGTAGCTCATGAATCATGGTTTAAAAATTATAATTACTGATAATATCTTAAAGACACTTTACCTGAAACTATCTACAATTATAATACCGGAAAATCAGAAACATTCATATGAAAGAATATAATTTTGAGTCATGAAAATACTGATGTATTGTGGATTAATTAAATACCAATTAAATCATGGAATAATAAGTAAAACATACAATTAAATACTAATTAGAAAGAACAACTGAATTTTAGTAGAAGCCTATGATATCATAGAAACCCTGGGCATTGTAGAATCATAAACATTGAAAGTGATAGTTTCTTTGGGACTAAATGGGGGATAGGATACCCATTGATGAAATTTCACATACCTGGAATGAAAGCTACGGCTTGAATTTATTCAATGGAGAGTTAAAGCATTGAACCCTAATTCTTGCTCGAGAGGAAACTTGAGAGTAAAATATGATTTGGGGAGTTGTGCGTGAGAGGGGAGGATTTAGGTCACCAACTTTTCCTTAATCCAACTTAGAATATGTTAAAAGGAGAAACTACAGGCAATTAAAATAAGTGGAAAAAGACAAAACTGATCCTTTAATAAAACTGACTGTAGGTTCTCATTTTTTTTTAATGGTCATCTATGGTTTGTAGTTTTATCTACGATTTGTGGTTTCAACTATGTACCATAGAACCATGTCAGTATAAATCAGAGTGAAATAATAAGTTTCTAAATTTTGATTCTACAATACTCTCCTATGGACCATAGTCCCCACTACGATTCGTAAATAAGGTTCGTAAGAATCAAGCTAAAGTAGAGTTTCTGAAGTCAATCTACGACTCAAGTTTTCGACGAGTAAGAAAATTTAAGACCCATAAACTTGTCTGTAAATCTCAGACAAATTTTCTCCTATTTCTGAAATCTCATCTACGAATCGCATATACGGTCTGTAGATCCATTAATGTCTTGTAGATGGTGTCCGTAAATTCTAAAATTAGGCATACTTAGAATAAACTCATAAAATTTCTGAGCTAGAAATTTTTTAGGTGTAATAAATATATTTAAGTTATTAAATACTAAAAGATAATATTGTGAAGTACATTTTACTAAAACCTTAAAAGGAAAGGAAAAAGAGACAAAAGTATATCATTTTCTTGATTCAAGAAGGTAAAAAAAATGAATTGTATGGTCAACACTAAAATTCCTTATTTTCCTAATATAAACATTCTTCATGGGGAAAGTGAATACCCATTATATTTTGAGTTAAAAAATTTATCAAAAGAGTTGTGTTTATCTTATAATTTCATCCCCATATATAGATTAGCTTCTTGTATCTCCTCATTCGTATGTCTAAATAAAATAAAACTCAAATTAATGAATGAATAAGTAATCTGATGGCAACTCCTTTTAATAGTGTGATAGTTGAACTTCATGTGATGCTCCTAGAACATGATAAAGAGAATGTTATTAGATGGTTGGTTAGCTTAAGTCGTATAATATAAAAGGCAACATCTCTAAAAAGGTTACCTAGATCATATAACCTCTTTTTTTTTTTTTTATATAACTAAATTCTATGTATTTTTCCGTAGGAGTTTAATTGATATGATGCTTATTATCTAATTTTTTTGATCATTGACTTATTTTTAGATTTCATTTATCTTTCAAATTTTGAATTTTTCTCTTTCTTGTTTCCATAATACTATTTCTATGTTTGTTTATGTTATTTAGTTCATAAATGAGTTTTTGGTGGCTAAAAGAAGTAAATTATATTTTTTTGTGCTTCTTGCAATAACCATTCACACACATGATTTGTATCGTTCATAAAGATGTATATGATTTTTTAAGGGGATCAGTAGATTTATGTTGATTTATGTGTCCTTCCAATTAAATAAGTTTTTTCCTCGTAAGGGATATAATTTTATGATAGTATTAACTATCTAATCAACATACATATGTGGATGTGTTTTAAACTTTTTTTTTTTGTCGAAAAAGAAGGGAAACTATATTTTGTCAATTTCCTAGAAAGACATAGAGTTGGAGGTAAAAATTATTTAAATTATTTTAAAAAAAATAAAGATGTATATCTATAATATTATAGATCTGTCATTTTAGAATAAATAAATTCACTAGGATGGTGGAGGCGCCATATTAGAGTAACATGAGGGAATATAATGATAAGAGTAGATGCTCATGTCAATATCATTTAACATAGCGTCTTTTGTATTTTACTGGTGTAGTTGCAAAGAGTCTTTCCCTAGATCCTGGTATGAACTCAAAAAAAATATTTACCCGTCGCCTGCTTCATCTGCAGCTTCCTGTTGTTCACAACAAAGAGAGCGGATTAGTAAACTCGTAAGCTACCGAAGGTAGGGATAATCGTCCAGGTCTTATTGTGAAAAAAAATATTTTCTTTAAAGAAGTTATAATTATTTTTGTAATTATACACCTATAACTTCATTCTTTTGGGTGCACGTGCACCTCAATTTTTTTTAAATATTTTAATTTTATTAAGTTTTGTCTTAATCGGGACGGACCAAATTTAAATCTGCTTTAATGACTACTTTTTCAATATTATTTTAAATTTTGTCTTATCCTTAATAGTCATTTCAATACTTCACCAAGTTTAATTTGTGAAGGCAACAAACAATATTTAAAATTCTTGAAAAAAATAAATAAATGTTGTAATTATCTTATTATACCCGAAAGCTAACTTAAACAGTATTTTTTTGACCATTTTACACCGAAAAAAAGTATATAACAAGTAATTTCGGAAGCCAAACCACCATCAATTCTGGTGGCTTTTGGGGGGGGGGGGGAGTGTATAACATAAGTGTGTTTTTATGACTTTTTCATATTTGTTTTTGTTTAGTTTTTCAATTACATTGTAAATATTCATTGATTATGTCACGACCCAAAATCTGGCCGCGACTGGCACCCACACTTACCCTCCTATGTGAGGGAACCAACCAATCTAACCCTTAACATTTCAATGTATATCAACAGAAAGTAATGCGGAAGACTTAAACTCATTAATAAAAACCAATTCAATAACTATTATTTCCCAAAATCATGAAGTCATCATCACAAGAACATCTATGATCAAATTACTAACTAGAAATGGCTAAGAAGCTAAAAATACATAAGAAGCTAGTCCATGCCGGAAGTTCAAGGCATCAAGACTTGAAGAAGAAGATCCAGTCCAAGCTAGAAGCATTAGCTCACCCTGAATTTCCGATGTAGTAAAGACTGGCTTGAATTACTGTTGAGTCGAAGACGACGGCACGTTTGCTGCACTCCACAAATAACAAAGAAGAAAACATAAAAGTAGAAGTCAGTACAAAACACGGGTACTGAGTAGATATCATCGGCCAACTCGAAATAGAAAACAGTATATACCAAGTAATATCATAAAATCAACTAATGATACTCAACAAGTAGCAACAACAAGTACTACATCATCAACAATTACCGTCAAGTTCACACATGAGGACTCAAGCCTCTATACCATACTCATTTGGGAATTAGATTCATTAGATTGAGTATATCAACATCTTTCAAGATTCATTATCTTTTATTTCTCTTGTGTCGGTACGTGACACTCCGCTCCCTCATACATCTTTAATCCTCTTGTGTCGGTACGTGACACTCCGATCCCCTACTACTATGTGTCGGAACGTGACACTCCGATCCCCTAAATCTACGTGTCGGTTCGTGACACCCGATCCCCTAAATCTACGTGTCAGTTTGTGACACCCGATCCCCTAAATCTACGTGTCAGTTCGTGACACCCGATCCCCTAATACTATGTGTCGGAACGTGACACTCCGATCCCCTAATTCTACGTGTCGGTTCGTGACACCCGATCCCTTAATTCTATGTGTCGGAACGTGACACTCCGATCCCCTAATCTCCTTCTATCAATTTATCAAGCCTTCTTCCTCACTAAGGCATCATCAATCTCATTATTTTAGTTCATCACGCCTTCTTTTATACCAAGGCCTCATCATTAACAAGAGATTAGGTTTTTATCAAGATTTGGGATTCAATAGCTTCATCATGCTTAATATAATCACAATTATATAAATCACGTTCATGCAAGCATACAAGTCAAGCACATAGCAGGGTAAGTGTGGGTGCCAGTCGCGGCCAGATTTTGGGTCGTGACAAACTTGGTATCAGAGCATTAGGTTCGTTGGTCTCATCACACAAGAACAGGTCTAGTAGAGTCTTAAGGAACGGTAGGGGGACGCCTTTACTTTTCCTTGAGAGGCTATAAGACTTAAGGAAAATTCCACTCTTTCTTTCTTTCTTTCGTGCTATTACTTGAATCCAATTGGTATCTAGGTGATACAAATTGGTATTTGACCATCTTCACTCTATTTCGCAGATGGTTAGAACTAGAGCAACGACTGCGCCAACAGCAACACCGGCAAGACAAGAAACATCTGAGCCAGCCACTGGGGCTGTGGCTCGAGGAAGAGCAGTGGCTAGAGGCCGTGGGAGGACGTCCTCTAGAGGGAGAGGACAAGCACCTAGCCCATCTGATACTAGGGCGGTGACTCCTCCACCGACTGAGGAGGTGATAAGAGAGGGTGAGGAAGGGGAGAATGAACAAGTGCAAAATGAGGAATTGCCACCCCAACCTACCCCAGAGATGATCAATCAGGTTCTTGCTTATCTTAGCGGGTTATCTGATCACGGTCAGGCACCTCCAGTGGTTTCTGCACCAACACCTCCGGTTTCAGAGATACGACATGCGGCTACTATGTCTCCTCGTATGGATGCCTCATTGGACATAGGCACGTTTCCACGTCTGACTACTGGGCCTATAATGACAAATGATCAGCATGAGCTTTTCAGTAAGTTCTTGAAATTGAAACCTCCAGTCTTCAAGGGTGCGGAATCTGAGGATGCTTACGATTTCCTGGTTGACTGTCATGAGCTACTACACAAGATGGGTATAGTAGAACGGTTTGGTGTTGAGTTCGTGTCTTATCAGTTTCAAGGGCACGCCAAAATGTGGTGGCGGTCACATGTTGAGTGTCAACCAACAGAGGCACCACCTATGACTTGGGTATCATTCTCTAACTTGTTTATGGAAAAATACATCCCACGGACTTTGAGGGATAAGAAAAGAGATGAATTCTTGAGCCTAGAGCAAGGTAGGATGTCGGTTAATGCATATGAGGCTAAGTTTCGTGCTTTATCAAGGTATGCCACTCAACTCTGTTTCAGTCCACAAGAGCGGATTCGCCGGTTTGTGAAGGGGTTGAGATCAGAGTTGCGGATTTCGGCCTTACAGGTAGCGGCTACGGCAAAATCCTTCCAAGAAGTGGTAGACTTCGTGATAGAGGTGGAAGGAGTGAAGCCCGATGACTTCACCTCGACATTGACATCAAAAAGGTTTCGAAAGGGAGGTGAGTTTAATGGTTCTTACTCGAGAGGACAGGGTTCCGGGGGTTACTCAGTCTGACCAATTCAGTCTTCACTACAGACTGTAGTAGGGGGTCCACCTCAGACCGGTCAACACTTCTCTGAGAGACCTCTACTTGACTCTAGAGAGTGTTATGGATGTGGGGAGACCGGACATATTAGGAGAAATTGTCCCAAACAGAGTTATAGACCCCCAATAGCTAGAGGTAGAGGTGGTCATGGTAGAGGCGCTATTCTGGAGGACGTGGTGGTCGAGGTAATGGTGGTCACAAAAACGGTAGAGGTGATGGGCAAACTGGAGCCACTACATCACAACATGGTAGGGGCAACGGACAAACAAATGAAAGGGCCCATTGTTATGCTTTCCCTGGGAGATCGGAGGCGGAGACATCTGATACTGTCATCACAGGTAATCTTCTGGTTTGTGATTGCATGGCTTCTGTATTGTTTGATCCTGGATCCACATTTTCTTATGTATCTTCCTCATTTGCTAATGGTCTAAATTTACACTGTGAATTACTTGATATGCCTATTCGAGTTTCTACTCCGGTGGGTGAGTCTGTGGTGGTTGAAAAGGTATATAGGTCTTGTTTGGTGAACTTTGTGGGGAGCAACACTTATGTAGATTTGGTTATCTTAGAAATGGTTGATTTTGATGTAATTCTGGGTATGACTTGGCTTTCTCCGCAATTTGCGATCTTGGATTGTAATGCTAAAACGGTGACGTTAGCCAAGCCTGGGACAGATCTGTTAGTGTGGGAGGGTGACTACACTTTCAATCCGGTGCGTATCATCTCCTTTCTTCGTGCTAAGAAGATGGTTAGTAAAGGGTGTTTAGCTTTCTTGGCACATCTCAAGGATGACACTACTCAAGTACCCTCGATTGAGTCGGTTTCGGTAGTCCGTGAGTTTTTGGATATGTTCCCTGCAGATCTTCCGGGTATGCCACCAGATAGGGATATTGACTTCTGCATCGACCTTGAACCGGGCACTCGCCCCATTTCTATACCCCCTTATAGAATGGCTCACGCGGAGTTAAGAGAGTTAAAAGCACAACTTCAAGAGTTGTTGAGCAAAGGTTTCATTAGACCAAGTGCATCTCCTTGGGGTGCTCCGGTTTTGTTTGTGAAGAAGAAGGATGGGAGTTTTCGGATGTGCATAGACTACCGGCAGTTGAACAAGGTAACTATTAAGAACAAGTATCCTCTTCCTCGCATTGATGACTTGTTCGATCAGTTACAAGGTGCTTGTGTCTTCTCTAAAATTGACTTGAGATCCAGTTATCATCAATTGAAAATACGGGCAACGGATGTGCCAAAGACTGCTTTCCGAACTAGATATGGGCACTACGAATTTGTGGTAATGTCGTTTGGTCTTACTAATGCCCCTGCTGCGTTCATGAGCTTGATGAATGGGATATTTAAGCCGTATTTGGATCTCTTTGTGATCGTATTTATTGATGATATACTGATATACTCTAAAAGTGAGAAGGAACATGAGGAGCATTTGAGAATGGTATTGGAAATGTTGAGGGTGAAAAAGCTTTATGCCAAGTTCTCTAAGTGTGAGTTTTGGCTAGATGCAGTGTCCTTCTTGGGGCACGTGGTTTCTAAGGAAGGAGTGATGGTGGATCCATCTAAGATTGAGACAGTGACGAATTGGGTTAGACCTACAAACGTGTCAGAAATAAGGAGTTTTGTTGGTTTAGCTAGCTACTACCGCCTATTTGTCAAGGGATTCTCTTCTATTGCTTCCCAACTAACGAACTTGACTAAGCAGAATGTCCCATTTGTATGGTCGGATGAGTGTGAGGAAAGCTTTCAAAAACTCAAGACCTTGTTGACCACTGCACCAATTCTTACCTGGCCAGTAGAGGGTAAGAACTTCATCGTTTATTGTGATGCATCCTATTCGGGTTTGGGTGCAGTGCTAATGCAAGAGAAGAATGTGATTGCTTACGCTTCGAGGCAATTAAAGGTGCATGAACGTAACTATCCGACCCATGATTTTGAGTTGGCCGCGGTAGTATTTGCACTAAAGCAATGGAGGCACTATTTGTATGGGGTTAAATGTGAAGTCTATACGGACCATCGTAGCCTACAGTACGTCTTTACTCAAAAAGATTTGAACTTGAGACAGAGGAGATGGATGGAACTACTGAAGGACTACGACATCATTATCTTGTATCATCCGGGAAAAGCGAATGTTGTGGCGGATGCTTTAAGTAGAAAGGCCGGAAGCATGGGAAGTCTAGCTCATTTGCAAGTTTCTAGACGCCCATTGGCTAGAGAGGTCCAGATTCTGGCTAATGACCTTATGAGGTTAGAAATAAATGAGAAGGGAGGATTGTTAGCTTGTGTAGAGGCAAGATCTTCTTTTCTTGACAAGATCAAGGGAAGACAATTTGATGATGAGAAACTAGGTCGAATTCGAGATAAGGTGTTGCAAGGAGAGGCTAAAGAAGCAACAATCGATGAGGAAGGTGTTTTGAGGATTAAGGGAAGAGTATGTGTGCCTCGTGTTGATGACTTGATCCACACTATTCTTAAAGAGGCTCATAGTTCCGGATATTCTATACATCCTGGTGCAACCAAGATGTATCGTGACCTAAAGCAACACTTTTGGTGGAGTAGGATGAAGCGTGACATAGTGGATTTTGTTGCCAAATGCCCAAATTGTCAACAAGTAAAGTATGAACACCAGAGGCCCGGAGGAACACTTCAGAGAATGCCTATTCCTGAATGGAAGTGGGAGAGAATTGCAATGGACTTCGTGGTTGGTCTTCCAAAGACATTGGGTAAGTTTGATTCCATTTGGGTGATTGTTGATAGGTTAACTAAGTCTGCTCACTTCATTCCTGTCAAGGTGACATACAACGCAGAAAAGTTAGCCAAAATCTACATCTCAGAGATTGTTCGATTGCATGGGGTTCCACTCTCCATTATATCAGATAGAGCTACGCAGTTTACTTCTAAATTTTGGAGAACAATGCATGCCGAATTAGGTACTAGGTTGGACCTTAGTACTGCGTTTCACCCTCAGACTGATGGTCAGTCTGAGCGAACGATTCAAGTGTTGGAAGATATGCTTCGTGCATGTGTGATAGAATTTGGTGGTCATTGGGATAACTTCTTACCCTTAGCGGAGTTTTCATACAATAATAGTTATCACTCAAGCATTGATATGGCCCCATTTGAAGCATTGTATGGTAGGAGATGTAGGTCTCCCATTGGGTGGTTTGATGCATTTGAGGTTAGACCTTGGGGTACTGACCTCTTGAGGGATTCGTTAGATAAAGTGAAGTGCATTCAATGAAAGCTTCTAGCGGCTCAAAGTAGGCAAAAAGAATATGCAGATCGAAAGGTTAGAGACTTGGAGTTCATGGAGGGTTAACAAGTCTTGTTGAAAGTTTCGCCAATGAAAGGGGTGATGTGGTTTGGTAAAAGAGGTAAGCTAAGTCCGAGGTACATTGGGCCATTTGAAGTAATTAAGCGAGTAGGGGAGATGGCTTATGAGGTAGCCTTGCCCCCAGGGCTGTCCGGAGTACATCCGGTATTTCATGTGTCCATGTTGAAAAGATACCATGGGGATGGAAACTACATCATTCGTTGGAATTCGGTTCTGCGTGATGAGAATTTGACTTATGAGGAGGAACCGATCGCTATTTTAGCCAGAGAAGTCCGTAAGTTGAGGTCGAGGGAGATTGCATCCATCAAAGTTCAATGGAAGAATCGACCAGTTGAAGAAGCCACTTGGGAGAAGGAGACTGATATGCAAGAAAAATACCCACATTTGTTTGCGGAATCAGGTACTCCTTTCCACCCTTGTTTCTCTTCTTTTGATTGTTCGAGGACGAACGATGGGTAAATTGGTATCTATTGTAACGACCTGTTTAGTCATTTTGAGCAGCAGATTTTATTTCTGGAAAATTGGCTGAGGCAACGGACCCCACGACGGACCTTCATGGGCACGACGGACCGTCGCAGGGTCTCGTTTCAATATACTTAGAAATTCTGAAATTGGGTACTGAAAATCGACTCTCTGAACTTCGTGACGGACTTGCAGGACGGACCGTCACAGGTGTGACGGACCGTCACAGACCCTTGGTGGAAAATTGTGTCTCTGAACCTTGCGACGAACTGCAGGACGGACCGTCGCAGGCACGACGGCCCGTCACAGGTTGCGTAATCCCAGTCTGGGTCGGATTTCTTTACACGTTTTAAGGGACGTTTTGGACTATTCCTACTTTAATTATAAAGTTAGAGGGTTAAGGCTTATAAGTCTAATTACTTGGGGGTTAAAAGAGGTGACCTTAAGTTAATTAGTGGGTTATTATTGCCATCTTTCATTCTTAATTATATGCTAATTAGGGTAAAAGAAAGAGGGTTTGAATAAGAAAATAGAAAGAGAAAGAGAGAGAGAGTCGAACGAGGATGAAGAAGAACAAAGCTTGGGAATTTCTTGCTTGATCACTAGTCTTCGGTGGAGGTAGGTTATGGTTTATTCTCTTACGATATTCGTAGTAAAACTCTTAATAGCGAATGATATGTATTGATAATATTGTAAACCCTGCTATGTGCTTGACTTGTATGCTTGCATGAACGTGATTTATATAATTGTGATTATATTAAGCATGATGAAGCTATTGAATCCCAAATCTTGATAAAAACCTAATCTCTTGTTAATGATGAGGCCTTGGTATAAAAGAAGGCGTGATGAACTAAAATAATGAGATTGATGATGCCTTAGTGAGGAAGAAGGCTTGATAAATTGATAGAAGGAGATTAGGGGATCGGAGTGTCACGTTCCGACACATAGAATTAAGGGATCAGGTGTCACGAACCGACACGTAGAATTAGGGGATCGGAGTGTCACGTTCCGACACATAGTATTAGGGGATCGGGTGTCACGAACCGACACGTAGATTTAGGGGATCGGGTGTCACGAACCGACACGTAGATTTAGGGGATCGGGTGTCACGAACCGACACGTAGATTTAGGGGATCGGAGTGTCACGTTCCGACACATAGTAGTAGGGGATCGGAGTGTCACGTACCAACACAAGAGGATTAAAGATGTATGAGGAGCGGAGTGTCACGTACCGACACAAGAGAAATAAAAGATAATGAATCTTGAAAGATATTAATATACTCAATCTAATGAATCTAATTCCCAAATGAGTATGGTATAGAGGCTTGAGTCCTCATGTGTGAACTTGACGGTAATTGTTGATGATGTAGTACTTGTTGTTGCTACTTGTTGAGTATCATTAGTTGATTTTATGATATTACTTGGTATATACAGTTTTTTATTTCGAGTTGACCGATGATATCTACTCAGTACCCGTGTTTTGTACTGACCCCTACTTTTATGTTTTCTTCTTTGTTATTTGTGGAGTGCAGCAAACGTGCCGTCGTCTTCGACTCAACAGTAATTCAAGCCAGTCTTTACTACATCGGAAATTCAGGGTGAGCTAATGCTTCTAGCTTGGACTGGATCTTCTTCTTCAAGTCTTGATGCCTTGAACTTCCGGCATGGACTAGCTTCTTATGTATTTTTAGCTTCTTAGCCATTTCTAGCTAGTAATTTGATCATAGATGTTCTTGTGATGATGACTTCCAGATTTTGGGAAATAGTAGTTATTGAATTGGTTTTTATTAATGAGTTTAAGTCTTCCGCATTACTTTCTGTTGATATACATTGAAATGTTAAGGGCTAGATTGGTTGGTTCGCTCACATAGGAGGGTAAGTGTGGGTGCCAGTCGCGGCTAGATTTTGGGTCGTGACAGATTATATATGTCAGTTGTGTAAATTGTTTTGACTTGATTTTTGCTAGCTACATTGTAGGTATAGAAGTACACATGCATAAAATAAAAAATTCTGTTGTACAAACAAAGTAAACTAAGAAATATATACTAGGAGTGATGTTTAATAAACAGACCCTAATAATGATTAGTGTGTATAATATTCTTTTTATGATCTTAATACACTAACTTTCAAAGTGTATGAATATATATAGTTATAACGGTTAATATGGCTTTCGTGGGGATTTCAATGCTCTCCAAAGGGAAAAAAAATGATGTGATGATAATGAATGTCCATTCACTATTTAATCTATCTTCATTTTCTTATAGTGTAAAGGCAATATCTATCTATCTATATATCAATTTATCTATCTGTCTATACTACCTTAATTACATGAACTCCTTAACATTAACGTTAAATTACTATAATAACTCCAACTTAAAACACTCAATTTATTATATATTTTATATTTAATAGTGTATTTATATTAAATATATAATATTAAATTCAGACACCTTTTCACATTTATGGATAGTGACTTTTCAAAAGTTTGTGACTTTTTTTTTATAGAGTTGTGACTTATTTGATGAGTTATGAAATTTCTGAAAAGTCGTGATTTTTCTGAAGGTTTATGACTTATCTAAAAAGACACGATAAACATCTTTTCATACTGACCTTTGGTTTCTATAAATAGAGGGTGTTTCTCACACTTTGAAACAACGAATGTTGTTAGTTTGCTATTCTTTTACTTATAACAAGGAAGATTGTAAGAGTTGTTTGATTTTTGCAATTACAATATTTTTATGTAGGTAAATTAGATAGATAAAAATAATTGATGCAACAAGGAAATTGAAATAACTCAACTTCAAACGAGAAGAGTATCATGATAATTAATATGCACTCTTTTTCATATCCATAAAATATACTTTTGCAACAACTCTTACTTGACAGAAAGTTGAATAATTTTCGGTTGCACAAACTGCAATTTCATGTTCAGAATTTGTAAATTCTCAAACTAATGGAGAAAAGGTATTTGATCAAAACAAGTTTTGGGAATCCAAACTATATGTAATAAGAACTCTTCCTTTTTCAATTTATTTGTTGTACTTTTGATTTCAATATTTTTGTGGGTAAAATAGATAGATCAATAAAAATTAATGCAATAAGGAGAATAAAATAACTCAACTTCAAACGCAAAAGTATCATGATAATTAATATGCGCTTATTTTCATATCCATAAATATATACTTTTGTAGCACTCTTACTTTACAAGAAGTTTAATGATTTTCGATTGCACAAACTACAACTTCGTGTTCAAAATTTGAAAAGTCTCGACTTAGTATAGAATGTTCTTATTTCTTGGAGGTGCGGACGCATCTTCAAGAACACAAAGTAGAAAGACATTTTTATATATTCAACATATGATTCTTAAATTGAAGGTCTTCTTTATATTGTATTATATCTATTTATGTGTATTACACTATATTAAATTAAAAGAAAATAAATTTCGCATTGAAGGGTTGTGACATTTTCAAAAAGTTATAAATTTTATAATTAGTTGTGACCTTTTGGAAGGGTTGTGAATTTCCTATAGGGTTTCAAATTTTTCAAAGAGTTGTGACGTTTTCGAAGGGTTTCAACTAGGAAGAGTTGTGAATTCTTCGAAGGGTGTGACTTTTTAAGTTGCAACTCCAAAGAGTTGTGTCTTCTTTGAAAGGTTGCGACTTTTCTGAAGAGTTGAACTTTTTCGATGAGTTTTGACCTTTCTTAAGGGTGTGACTATTCTAAAGGGTTGTGACTTCTTTTTGATAAGATACCGCAAGTTGTTTTTCGTACACTTGTCTTTTTTGGCTGTAAAGAACAGGGGCTTCATGAAATTCTTGAACTACATTTAAGAAAAATATAACAATTATTAGTATTCTTCTTAAAAAAACACTCAATTTAAAATATCTTCTACATTTACATGATAAGAAACAATGTGCACATACTAATACCACAAATTTTAACTATAAATATAGGGGTTATCTCACAATTTTTAACTACGATTTTTTTTATGTTTTTTATTCTTCTCTTCTTAAAACTCAAGTATTATTTACAAACGTTGACAATCTAACAGTTCAGAAAAATTAGAACTCTTCATAATATGAATGTGAAATTAATCTAATACTCCAGCTAAAACATCCAATTTAGTATATCTTTTATATTTTTAATCAATATTATTTATATCATATTATATCAAAAGTAAAAACACCTAAAAAACAATAATAACAAGTAATGCAATATGGGGAAGGGAGTAGAAAATTTATTTAAAAGGTTTAACTAAGAAATAAGCGTGAATAATTTTTATATTCAATATTAATATTATTTTTAAGAATGGTGTGGAACGTGATTGATTTTGACGTGCAACACACGTACGTCAAAACTAGTTAATTAATATACTAAAAGCAATCATTAACCATAAAATTCACTGTTAATCAGTTTTAAAATAATATATAGCTAAATAAAGTTTGAATAATTCATCATTAGATACGATTAACAATGATTTTTTATTCTTTTTTTAGTGACATAAATTATCCTTTACCGGATCTTATTTTTTTCGTGCATGATAAATGGATATCTTGTAAAACTTATATCAATTAATTAGTCACATAAGGTTTTACTAGATAAGACATGAATATATTTTACGATTTTATTGTTATAGTGGGTAAAAATTAGTTAATTTTATAAATATACACTTCCAAAAATATAGGGAAAATTTACAAGTACCCTCCTAGACTATGACCGAAATCCCAGAGACACACATTAACTAAACTAAGGTTCTATTACCCCCCTTAACTTATCTTTTTATAATTTTGTGCACCTTTTTTCCTTACGTAAAATCCAAATGTCTCCCGCACGCCTCAATTGTGTTGGGTCACGTATTGTGCCACATAAGACAAAAGGTGTATATACTTACAAAAGAAAAAAAGTTCAAGGGGTAATAGGACCATAGTTTAGTTAAGGCGTGTCTCTCAAATTTTGGTCATAGTCTAGGAGGGTACTTGTGCATTCTCCCAAAAATATATGAAATTCTTCGCTAGATATATATTTCAGATGTAGCTAACATAATATGTTTTGGTAATCCGTCATTATTGACTTTATTTAATTATTTTGCAATAGAAATAATCCATTGTTAATTCTTTTTTTGTTACATTAATATGATATGCAATTAGTTTTGTAATGGTAATAATACATTAGAGTTAATGAATATGCATGAAATACCTATTCACATAATGTATAATATAATTCAATTCTTATTGGTAGCATTGAAAATAATTATGCAATTGTATGTGATGAATATCCTGAACACTTTGCAAAGAAGGCTTCTAAAGATGGAGCTTTCCTTTACTTCAAAAAGTTCACTTGTCACGCCTCGAGTCTACACCCTAGACGTGACTGACAGCCAATGAACATTGTTAGCCTTGATCAGAACCTTGACCTGACTTACTTAACTTAGCGGATAAATTAACCTAATACAAGAATCATTCACATAAAAATAACTTGAATCAGATATCTTGGGCAAAATGACACATAAGTCTCATAATAGAATATCTTAAACGCAAATAAAGAGAGACTCAAAAACTAAACTGTGTCTGTATAATTGTCTATGAAACCTCTATAATACAAAGATGAATGTTGCTACAGACCCCTGAACATTCTATAAAAGAAATGATAGAAAAACAATAAATATGTGTCCTACATAATGCAAGGAGGCTCACCACTAACTCCGAGTGCATTGCTGGATCAATGAGACATTGGTTGATATTAATCTTGGTTACCTGCATCTTTTTCTGGATGCAATGCAGGCCAAGTGACATCAATATATTGAATGTACGAGTATGCGAGTTAGAATGATAACAAATTTAAGCTTCAAAAGAGTAACAAGAAACACTTACCTTGACTCTGCTCAACTCATGAATAACTTTATTAATTATAAAGAAAAAAGACACATGCAATCTATAAAATCTTATAAAAACAATGTAAACACTTAGTTCGCTAAGGAAAATGTAATAACAATTTCAAATTTACTTATATATTAAGTAATATAGTTTTTGTGGAGATTCTATAACCGATAACCACCACTATGAAACTAAGTAGCGATACAACGTCTTGTCCACACTGCCAGAACTGTCCTATACTTTTTCGTCGTATAGAACTCCATAACTTAATCGATCCACTACCTTAACTTGCGTGATCATCTAAAAGGTATGACCCATTAATACCTATGTGGCTACATGATTTTTATGGAGACTTGAATTAATATGAACTCTCATCCCCACATCGGTGATTAATACTACTCCCAAAATATACTTTGGTTCATGTTCTTAAAAATCAACTTCCTTTCTTTGGGTTGAGATAATTGCTTAGCACTTAGCTTTAAAGAGATATATTGGAATCAATGTTCCCTTTTCTTGTTCAAAACTCTTTTGGAAAATCTTAGTTCCCTCGTAACATAAATGTGAAATATTTATAAACTTTTAGTGAAAACTTAGTTCCCTTATAACTTTTGAGGAATGAACTCAACTCGTTACTCTTTGTTGAACTTGAAAATTTGAGTCTTAATCAATTATTAGGGAATACTTAGTTCCCTTATAATTCTGTGAAGGAAATACTTCAACTTGTTACTCTTTACAATAACTTGAAATTTGAGCCTTAAAACAAAGTTGAAACGTTTTAGTAATGGCTCTTGAAGGCCTTTAAGAACTTTTGTTTGACTTACTTCTTAACGTTAGACTTGACTCATAATTTCTTTGACTTTGATCATAGCTTTCCTTGAATTTGATTATGGATTCAAGGTTATGATTTGTGTGCTTTGATTATTCCTAGGTGTTTAGAAATCATTTGAAGTAATTAGAGTCATTGAAGTTGTTAATATACTTTAAAAGTGTAACGACCTGTTTAGTCGTTTTGAGCAGCAGATTTTAATTCTGGAAAAACTGGCCAAGACCACGGGCACTGCGACGGACCGTCACAGGCACGACGGCCCGTCGAGGGTGCATCGTTTCAGCATACCTAGAATTCTGAAATTGGATACTGAAATTGACTCTCTGTAAATTGTGACGGACCTGCAGGACGTGCCGTCACATCCACGACGAACCGTCGTGAGTTTCCGTTGCAAAACACTTCAACTTTTGAGAATTTGGTACAAGAAACGAGTTTCTGACCGTCAGGACGGAGGTGCAGGACGGACCGTCACTGGTGTGACGGGCCGTCGCAGTTCACCTGGACTTTGGGAGGCTGCGATGACCATCGTGACGGACCGTCGCAGGCACGACGGCCCGTCACAGGTTGCACAAATCCCAAGCAAAATAGGATTCCTCTACACGTTTTAAGGGTCATTTTGGACTATTCTTTCCTTAATTATAAAGATTGAGGGTTAATATTAATAAGTCTAATTACTTGGGGGTTAAAAGAGGTAACCTTAAGTTAATTAGTGGGTTTTATTGTCCTCTTTTACACTTAATTATATGTTAATTAGGGTAAGAGAAGGAGGGTTTTGAATAAAACAAACAGAAAGAACAAGGGAAAGAGAGGTTGAACGTGAGAGGAGAAACGAAGAGGAATATCAAAGCTTGAGGAATTTGCTTGTTTGAATTCAATTATTCGGTGGAGGTAGGTTATGGTTATTTTCGATATTCGTAGAGAACTCTTAATAGGGTATGATATGTATTAGTGGTATTGTAAACCTGTCTATATGCTTAATTGTATGCTTGCATGAATATGATTATGTGATTTTGATAAAACAAGCATGATGAAAACCATTGAATCCCAAATCTTGAACGAAACTTTAATCTACGATATTAATGATGATGCCTTGGTATAAAAGAAGGCTTGATGAATTAAAGTAATGGGATTGATGATGCCTTGGTATAGAGAAGGCTTGATGAACGGATAGAATGAATTTAGTGGATCGGAGTGTCACGTTCCGACACATAGTAATAGTGGATCGGAGTGTCACGTTCCGACACATAGTAATAGTGGATCGGAGTGTCACGTTCCGACACATAGTATTAGTGGGACGGGTGTCACGAACCGACATGTATATATAGGGGATCAGAGTGTCACGTTCCGACACATATAGGGGATCGAAGTGTCACGTACCGACACATATAGGGGATCGGGTGTCACGAACCGACACGTAGAATAGGGGATCGGAGTGTCACGTACCGACACAAGAGGAAGAAAGATAATGAATCTTGAAAGATGATAATATACTCAACATAATGAACTTAATTCCCAAATGAGTATGGTATTGAGGCTTGAGCCCTCATGGATGAACTTGATGGTATTTATTGACGATTATAATACTTGTTGTTGCTACACGTTGAGTTTATAGTTGATTTATAATATTACTTGATATATATTATCTTCTATTTTGAGTTGGCCGATGATATCTACTCAGTACTTGTGGTTGTACTGACCCCCTACTTTTATGTTTTCTTCTTTGTTATTTATGAAATGCAGCAAACGTTCCGTCAACTTCAACACAACAGTAACTCGAGCCAGTTTTCGTCATACAGGATCTTCAGGGTGAGCTAATGCTTCTAGCTTGGACTGGTTCTTCTTCTTCAAGTCTTGATGCCTTGAACTTCTGGCATGGACTAGCTTTTTAGTTATTTTTGTTCTTAGACATTCCTAGCTTAGTAATTTGAGATAGATGTTCTTGTGATGATGACTTCCAGATTTTGGGGATAATAATAATAATAGTTTTTAATTGTTTTATTTATGAGTTTAAGTCTTCCGCATTATTTTCTGTTGATATTGTATTAAAATGTTAAGGTCTATATGGGTTGGTTCGCTCACATAGGAGGGTAAATGTGGGTGCCAGTCGCGTCCCCGATTTGGGTCGTGACAAACTTGGTATCAGAGCATTAGGTTCATTGGTCTCATCACACAAGAACAGGTCTAGTAGAGTCTTAAGGAACGGTAGGGGGACGCCTTTACTTTTCTTTGAGAGGCTATAAGACTTTAGGAAAATTCCATTCTTTCATTCTTCTTTCGTGCTACTACTTGAGTCCAATTGGTATCTAGGTGATACAAATTGGTATCTGACCATCTTCATTCTATTTCGCAGATGGTTAGAACTAGAGCACTGACCGCACCAGCAGCAACAACGGCAAGACAAGAAACGACTGAGCCAGCCACTGGGGCTGTGGCTCGAGGAAGAACAGCGGCAAGAGGCCGTGGAAGAGGTCGTGGGAGGAAGTCCTCTAGAGGAAGAGGACGAGCACCTAGTCCATCTGATGCTAGGGCGGTGACTCCTCCACCGACTGAGGAGGTAGTAAGAGAGGGTGAGGAAGGGGAAACTGAACAAGAGCAGAATGAGGAATTGCCACCCCAACCTACCCGAGAGTTGATCAACCAGGTACTTGCTTATCTTAGCGGGTTATCTGATCAGGGTCAGGCACCTCCAGTGGTTTCTGCACCAACACCTCCGGTTTCAGAGATACGACATGCGGCTACTATGGCTCCCCGCATGGATGCAACATTGGAGATAGGCACATTTCCACGTCTGACTACTGGGCCTATAATGACAAACGATCAACATGAACTTTTCAGTAAGTTCTTGAAATTGAAACCTCCAGTCTTTAAGGGTGCAGAATCAGAGGATGCCTACGATTTTCTAGTTGATTGTCATGAGCTACTACACAGATGGGTATAGTAGAGAGGTTTGGTGTCGAGTTCGTGAGCTATCAGTTTCAAGGGAACGCCAAAATGTGGTGGCGTTTCACATGTTGAGTGTCAACCAACAGAGGCACCACCTATGACTTGGGAATCATTCTCTAGTTTGTTCATGGAAAAGTATATTCCCCCGGACTTTGAGGGATAGGAAGAGGGATGAGTTCTTGAGTCTAGAGCAAGGTAGGATGACGGTTAACGCATATGAG
>JAKWJD010000349.1:0-30660 GCA_027705065.1 Solanum peruvianum | reverse complement strand
GAACATTTCGATACCTTCATAACTCGGTGTCGAGGTGGCTTATTATTTTCCAAAATCATGCGATAAATCAAGCTGATCGAACTACAAGTGGCCTAAATTCTCATATAGCCTGAGATATGTAGGAAACCCGTTTCAAGGGTTCGGCCATAATTCCGAAACCCTTTGTCGACTCCTTCCTTTAAAAGATGAATGGGGTTGGTCAAAATTGGTTCGGTCAATTTCATTTTCCTCGAGTTGTTTGCATCAACCAAAGTAAAATGAGGGACAGTTGTTGACACCCAATTTTTGACCCACGTCGGTATAAATTAATTATCGAGCTTCGTGAGATTTTCAAATTGTTTAAAACTAAGTAGTTTTATAAATCTTGCGAAAAAAAATTAAAAATAAAAATAAAATATATATAGTATATAATATATTATATATATATATATTATATATATATATATATATATATATATATATATACGTGAATTTTATGCTACTTATCATAACTTTAGATAGTATATATATAGTACATAATTATGTATATAGTTTGTATATCTTATGATTACTCAAAAAACAATCAAAATATACATTCAAATGTTTTTATCAAACTAGTTAAATTAAATTACGATTATACCTTTGAATCACTTTTTACGATTTTAATAATTAAACTACTAAATAAAGAGGCTCGTTAATTAGTCGATACAAATTCATCATTTTAATGGGTTGTTAGTTAAATTGACTCAATTTCCTTACCCATTTTAATTAACTCAATCTCCAATCCTTTTATTTTATTTCCTAGGCCCAAACACTTTTTTAAACAATCCACTCCAACTTCAGCCCATCCTTCCTCAACCCCAAATCAACTTGCCAACCCAATTCGTAGGCCCAATCTTCTTCATTTCCATCACCCTTCGACCCAATTGCTTCAGAAACCCAATTCCTCCGACCCAGCGGCCCAAATCCCTTCCTCCAGCCCAATTGCTTCCCCTCAGCCCACACCTAAATACCAATTCATTAAACAACAACCCGACCCAATACCCGATCCGACCCAAACCCGACTTCCCCCTTTCTTCTTCCTCAAACGACCCACACCAAAATTCCCCAAATAGAAAACGCCAGAAAACCGGGAAAAGACGCAGAGAAAAACAGATTCCCAAAACGGAAAACACGACCCCCCCACGCTCTCTCACCATCGCGTCTCTCCCCACGCTCTCTCGATCTCTCCCTACTCGTTTTCCCTCCCCCTACGCGATGCCCCCAACATTCCCAGAAAAAGAACGAACAATTTCCAGAAAACAGAAAAAACAGAGAAGCAGACCTCCCGAAACGGAAATCCCTTCCCTTCACGCGACCTTTCCCCCAGACGCGACTTCTCCCCCCAACGTCTCTTTCTTCAAACACTGTACCGTGTGTACAGTGCTTTTCAGCGAGGGCAACTCGCGTGCTCGTCCTTGAGATGGCGAGATGGTGCCACGTAGTGTCTATGGGACAAGAGTTTGATCGAGAGCGTCCATTCTCCCCTTCCGCTTTCGGAATGGGGTTGAATTTCGGGAAAAAGGTGCTGCTCCATTAAGGGAAAGGGTTTCAAATTTCAAATTCAATAGGCCTGAATCCTTCCCGCTCCCCCTCGTCCGAAAACCCTAGCGTCCCTCTATATAAACCCCCCTCCGTTTTCAGAGAGAAGGTTAGCAATTTCTGGTTGAGAAAACTCTCGAAAAAAAGACTCTGCTTCTTCCGTCTCTTGTTGGAAATTTTGGGTTGGGAATTTTGTTTGAAATTCTGGGTTTGTTCCATTGTTTCTGAGATAACCAAAATAAATTGGAAGAGTTTCATCACAAAGGGTGTAGACGGATTTTTGAAAAACATTTTTTCTGTCTCTTTCTTGTTCGTTTCAGAAGGCGAGAAGCAAGGAGAAATTTGGAACCGTCCGGTTGTCCCTGTTTCCCCTTGCCTCGTTCCGCTTGAAGGGGTCCTTTTCGCGATCGTGTGGTGGAAGTGGTGGAAGTCATCGCTGTCACTGCTCGTATCGTCCTGTTCGCTGCTCTAAAGAAGGTATACTTCCCTTCTCTTTTAGTCTCTTCATGGATGTCGAGTTGTGGTTTGTGCTGTAGTGAATGTGAGATATCGTACCTCGCTTGCTTGCTTGAATCTGGAACGTGTCCTGCGTTATGGTTCTGTTTTGCCGGATGGTTCGTTTATGTTGTTTTCTATTCTTTTTCTTCTCTACGAGTTCATCATGGCGTAGGTTGCTAAAGTATTAGTATTTAGGATCGTTTTGGTTGTTGTTAATCTGTGTAGTGAGGAAGCTGTTGAAGATTCATGGGTTTTTGTTGGTTGCTTTGTTTGGGTTCACTGTTTTTATTTTGGGATCTCTTATTGTGTTCATGTACCGATTTTTGTGTTCGCTATTACGAGAAGCATGCTTTTTGCTCCGTAGGCTTTCTGTTAATCATGTCGTTGATATGTACTTGGTCTTGTGATACCTTTTCTGCCTGTTTTGGTCCGAGTATAAAGAGGTTCGTAAATGAGGTTTGTTACCATTTTTTTTTTGCTATCTGGGAAAAGATTTCAAATAGATGCATTTTGAGATAAATGTTTAATAGGAATATTTAGTTGATGACTTAATTTGCTCACTGTTTTCTTACTAAATGTCTTTATTTGGATTTCTTACTTTGCTCTTAAGGAAAACGTCTATCACGCTTTGGAATACTAATTCACATCTTGTTTTGTCTCACTTCTGCTTAAAAACGGTCAAATGGAATAGGCCTAGGCATCTTGGAACATCTGTGTTAGAATTTATTGGCTACTGGTTTAACACTAATCTTGTCTTTCTCCATGAAATTTGCCTCATCTCCTTAACTGTCCTCGGCATATCGCTCATTTTATCTCCGTTATTTCGATTCGAGTTGATTTCTCCCACTAGTTTATTTTATATATTTTTATATATGTATTTATTTATTTGTTCCACGTCATATCTCTGACCATCCATTATTTTGTGTCGCATGAAATCCGGCTACGAGTTCTTCATGAACTCCCGTTCTCCTAGCTTTTCCATGGAGCCATTGAGGCTCGACTTTCCAATCGAGTCAACCCATTGAGGCAGGATGTACGAAACCCGATCCCCGCACATGGAAGAAAATCCAAGACAGATTAGAAGATCTCTACATTTTGCATTTCATGTTATTATTATTTTGTAATGGGCCTAAGCCCTCTTGTCGCCTTTTTCACTTTCTATATTCTTGTATATTAGATTAGTACAGGTGGAAAGCGGGCTAAAAAACACCAAACTCGTGGGTCCGAACTCGGTCAAGGCGAACAGAACCCGAGCTTGGACCCAAATCTCTCTCTCTCCTCTCTCTCTCTCTCTCTCTCTTTATTACTGTTTTTTTTGTGCGTTGTTTAGATTTGCCGTTAGCTTAAGGTTAGAAAAACTCCAACCCCGTTGAAACGCCTCTCTACTTTTATCAAGATTAAAACTAATTTAAGTGTTAAAAAGATAGATGTTTAAGTTAAAAAATGCTTAGAGTAAAAGTTCAAGAAATTCAACTTTAGCGAAATCTTGAAATTATAATATTTCACAAGTTCTTTTGAATTTAAAGAGCTTTAACCTTAATTGAAAATTTGCAAGTTAAAACAATAAATATTTCAAACTTATTAAGTTTGCCTAAAGATAAAGATCTTAAGAAGTTCAAAGATCGCATATTTTAAAATAAGACATAGTCAAATAGTTAATCGCCGGAAAACCGCATTAAGCGGAGCGTCTTAGGTGCCTTCAAAACCTTCCTAAGACGCTAATATGAATCCCGAACCCCTTAAAAATGTTTCAAAACAATTTTTTCTGTTTAAGTTGTTTAGAAACTAGTTTTCTTGATTTTCCTTAAAAAATTAAGTGGCGACTCCTAAAAGTCGAAAAATAAAACAAACTCTTTTCGAAATCAATTTTTCGATAAAACATCTACGTGTCGGTTCGTGACACCCGATCCCCTATATGTGTCAGTACGTGACACTCTGATCCCCTAATTCTACGTGTCGGTTCGTGACACTCCGATCTACTAAACTCATTCTATCCGTTCATCAAGCCTTCTCTATACCAAGGCATCATCAATCCCATTACTTTAATTCATCAAGCCTTCTTTTATACCAAGGCCTCATCATTAATAAGTAGATTAAAGTTTCTTTCAAGATTTGGGATTCAATAGTTTCATCATGCTTATTTTATCACAATCACATAATCATATTCATGCAAGCATACAATTAAGCATATAGACAGGTTTACAATACTACCAATACATATCATTCACTATTAAGAGTCTACTACGAATAGCATGAAAACCATAACCTACCTCCACCGAAGACTAGTGATCAAGCAAGAATTTCCCAAGCTTTGTTCTTCTTCTTCCTCGTTCGACTCTCTCTCTCTCTCTTTCTCTTTCTATTTTCTTATTCAAACCCTCTTTCTTTTACCCTAGTTAGTATATAATTAAGTTTGAAAGATGGCATTAATAACCCACTAATTAACTTAAGGTTACCTCTTTTAACCCCCAAGTAATTAGACTTATTAATATAAACCCTCTAACTTTATAATTAAAGAAGGAATAGTCCAAAACGTCCCTTAAAACGTGTGAAGAAATCCGACTCCAACTGGGATTACGCAACCTGTGACGGGCCTTCGTGCCTGCGACGGTCCGTCCTGCAGGTCGTCGTCAAGTTCAGAGACCCAAATTTCCACCAAGGGTCTGTGACGGTCCGTCACACCTATGACGGTCCGTCCTGCAAATCCGTCACGAAGTTCAGAGAGTCGATTTTCAGTACCCAATTTCAGAATTTCTAAGTATATTGAAACGAGAACCTGCGACGGTCCGTCGTGCCTGTGACGGTCCGTCGTAGGGTCCGTCGTTTTAGCCAGTTTTCCAGAAATAAAATCTGCTGCTCAAAACGACTAACTAGGTCGTTACAATAGATACCAATTTACCCATCGTTCGTCCTCGAACGATCACAAGAAGAAAAACAAGGGCGAGAAGGAGTACCTGAATCCTTAAACAGATGTGGGTATTTTTCTTGCATATCCGCTCCTTCTCCCAAGTGGCTTCTTCAACCGGTCGATTCTTCCATTGCACCTTGATGGATGCAATCTCCCTTGACCTCAACTTGCGAACTTCTCTATCTAAAATAGCAACCGGCTCCTCCTCATAAGACAAATTTTCATCAAGCAAACTGAATCCCAACGAATGATGAGTTTCCATCCCCATGATATCTTTTCAACATGGGACACATGAAATACCGGATGCACTCCGGATAGCCCTGGAGGCAAGGCTAACTCATAAGCCACCTCTCCTACTCGCTTAAGTACTTCAAATGGCCCAATGTACCTCGGACTTAGCTTACCTCTTTTACCAAACCGCATCACCCCTTTCATGGGCGAAACCTTCACCAAGACTTGTTCACCCTCCATGAACTCTAAGTCTCTAACCTTTCGATCTGCATATTCTTTTTGCCTACTTTGCGCCGCTAGAATCTTTTCTTGAATAGATTTCACTTTCTCTACCGAATCCCTCAAAAGATCAGTACCCCAAGGTCTAACCTCGAATGCATCAAACCAACCAATGGGAGACCTACATCTCCTACCATACAATGCTTCAAATGGGGCCATATCAATGCTTGAGTGATAACTATTATTGTATGAAAACTCCGCTAAGGGTAGGAAGTTATCCCAATGACCACCAAATTCTATCACACAAGCACGAAGCATATCCTCTAACACTTGAATCGTTCGCTCAGACTGACCATCGGTCTGAGGGTGAAATGCAGTGCTAAGGTCCAACCTAGTACCCAATCAGCATGCAATGTTTTCCAAAACTTAGAAGTAAACTGCGTACCTCTATCTGATAATGGAGAGTGGGACCCCATGCAACCGAACAATTCTGAGATATAGATTTGGCTAACTTCTCGGCATTGTAAGTCACCTTAACCGGATAAAATGAGCAGACTTAGTTAACCTATCAACAATCACCCATATAGAGTCGTACTTACCCATCGTCTTTGGGAGACCAACCACGAAGTCCATTGCGATTCTCTCCCACTTCCATTTAGGAATGGGCATTCTCTGAAGTGTTCCTCCGGGCCTGGTGTTCATACTTTACTTGTTGACAGTTTGGACATTTGGCAATGAAGTCAAAAATATCGCGCTTCATTCTACCCCACCAAAAGTGTTGCTTTAGATCGCGGTACATCTTGGTTGCACCCGGATGTATAGAATACTTGAACTATTAGCCTCTGCCAAAATAGTGTTGATCAAATCATCGATGCGGGGTACACATACCCTTCCCTTAATCCTCAACACACCTTCCTCATCGATTGTTGCTTCTTTAGCCTCTCCTTGCAACACTTTATCTCGAATCCGGATCAATTTTCATCATCAAACTGCTTCCCTTAATCTTGTCAAGGAAGGAGGATCTTGCCTCCACACAAGCTAACAATCCGCCCTTCTCATTACTTCTAACCTCATAAGGTCATTAGCCAAAATCTGCACTTCTCTAGCCAATGGGCGTCTAGAAGCTTGCAAATGAGCTAGACTTCCCATTCTTCCGGCCTTCCTACTTAAAGCATCCGCTACAACATTCGCCTTCCCCGGATGATACAAAATAGTGACGTCGTAGTCCTTCAGTAGTTCCATCCATCTCCTTTGTCTCAAGTTCAAATCTTTCTCAGTAAAGACATACTGTAGGCTACGATGATCTGTATAGACCTCACACTTAACCCCATATAAATAGTGTCTCCATTGCTTTAATGCAAACACTACCGCGGCCAATTCCAAATCATGAGTTGGATAGTTGCGTTCATGCACTTTTAATTGTCTTTGAAGCATAAGCAATCACATTCTTTTCTTGCATTAGCACTGCACCCAAACCCGAAATAGATGCATCACAATAGACAATGAAATTCTTACCTTCCACTGGCAAGGTAAGGATAGGGCGGTAGTCAACAAAGTCTTGAGTTTCTGAAAGCTTTCCTCACACTCGTCCGACCATACAAATGGAACATTTTGCTTAGTCAAGTTCGTCAGTTGGGAATCAATAGAAGAGAATCCCTTGACAAATCGGCGGTAGTAGCTAGCTAACCCCACAAAGCTTCTTATTTCTGACACATTAGTGGGTCTCTCCCAATTCTTCACTGTCTCAATCTTAGATGGATCTACCATCACTCCTTCCTTAGAAACCACATGCCCCAAGAAGGACACTGCATCTAGCCAAAACTCACACTTAGAGAACTTGGCATAAAGCTTTTTCTCCCTCAACATTTCCAATACCATTCTCAAATGCTCCTCATGTTCCTTCTTGCTTTTAGAGTATATCAGTATCATCATAAACATGATCACAAAGAGATCCAGATATGGCTTAAAAATCCCATTCATCAAGCTCATGAACGCAGCAGGGGCATTCGTAAGACCAAAGGACATCACTACAAATTCATAATGTCCATACCTAGTTCGAAAAGCAGTCTTTGGCACATCCATTGCCCGTATTTTCAATTGATGATAACCGGATCTCAAGTCAATCTTAGAGAAGACACAAGCACCTTGTAACTGATCGAACAAGTTATCAATGCGAGGAAGGGGATACTTGTTCTTAATAGTTACCTTGTTCAGTTGTCTATAGTCTATACACATCCGAAAACTACCATCCTTTTTCTTCACAAACAGAACCGGAGCACCCAAGGAGATGCACTTGGTCTAATGAAGTCTTTGCTCAACAACTCTTGAAGTTGAGCCTTTGACTCTCTTAACTCCGCGGAAGCCATTCTATTAGGGGGTATAGAAATGGGGCGAGTGCCCGGTTCAAGATCGATACAGAAGTCAATGTCCCTATCTGGTGGCATACCAGGAAGATCTGCAGGGAACACATCCAAAACTCACGGACTACCGAAACCGACTCAATCGAGGGTACTTGAGTAGTGTCATCCTTGAGATGTGCCAAGAAAGCTAAACACCCTTTACTAACCATTTTCTTAGCACGAAGAAAGGAGATGATACGCACCGGATTGGAAGTGTAGTCACCCTCCCACACTAACGGTCTGTCCCAGGCTTGGCTAACGTCATCGTTTTAGCATTACAATCCAAGATCGCAAAAAATGCGGAGAAAGCCAAGTCATACCCAGAATTACATCAAATCAACCATTTCTAAGATAACCAAATCTACATAAGTGTTGTTCCCCACAAAGTTCACCAAACAAGACCTATATACCTTTTCAACTACCACAGACTCTCCCACCGGAGTAGAAACACGAATAGCATGTCAAGTAATTCACAATGTAAAATAGACCATTAGCAAATGAGGAAGATACATAAGAAAATGTGGATCCGGGATCAAACAATACAGAAGCCATGCAATCACAACCAAAAGCTTACCTGTGATGACAGCATCAGACGCCTCCGCTTCCGATCTCCCAGAGAAAGCATAACAATGGGCCCTTTCGTTTGTTGTCCGTTGCCCCTACCATGTTGTGATGTAGTGGCTCCAGTTTGCCCATCACCTCGGCCGTTTTGGTGACCACCATTACCTCGACCACTACGTCCTCCAGAATAACGGCCTCTACCATGACCACCTCTACCTCTAGCTATTGGGGGTCTGTAGCTCTGTTTGGGACAATTTCTCCTAATATGCCCCGTCTCCCCACATCCATAACACTCTCTGGAGTCAAGTAAGGTCTCTCAGAGAAGTGTTGACCGGTCTGAGGTGGACCCCCAACTACAGTCTGTAGTGAAGACTGAATTGGTCGAACTGAGTAACCTCCGGAACCCTGTCCTCTAGTGTAGGAACCATAAACTCACCTCCCTCTTTCGAACCTTTGATGTGTCGACGTCGAGGTGAAGTCATCGGGCTTCACTCCTTCACCTCTATCACGAAGTCTACCACTTCTTGGAAGGATTTTGCCATAGCCGCTACCTGTAAGGCCGAAATCCGCAACTCTGACCTCAACCCCTTCACAAACCGGCGAATTCACTCTTGTGGACTGAAGCAAAGTTGAGTGGCATACCTGGATAGTGCACGAAACTTGGCCTCATATACGGTAACCGACATCCTACCTTGCTCTAGACTTAAGAATTCATCTCTTTTCCTATCCCTCAAAGTCCGTGGGATGTATTTCTCCATAAACAAGCTAGAGAATGAGGCCCAAGTCAGGTGGTGTGCCTCTGTCGGTTGACACTCGACATGTGACCGCCACCACATTTTGGCGTTCCCTTGAAACTGATAACTCACGAACTCAACACCAAACCGTTCTACTATACCCATTTTGTGTAGTAGCTCATGACAGTCAACCAGAAAATCGTAAGCATCCTCAGATTCAGCACCTTAGAAGACTGGAGGTTTCAATTTCAAGAACTTACTGAAAAGTTCATGCTGATCATTGGTCATTATGGGCCCCGTAGTCAGACGGAGGAAACGTGCCTATCTCCAATGAGGCATCCATGCGGGGAGCCATATTAGCCGCATGTTGTACCTCCGGAACCTGAGGTGCTGGTGCGAAGAAAACACTGGGGGTGTCTGGCCCTGATCAGATAACCCGCTAAGATAAGCAAGAACCTGATTGATGATCTCTGGGGTAGGTTGGGTGGCAATTCCTCATTTTGCACTTGTTCATTCTCCCCTTCCTCACCCACTCTTACTACTTCCTCAGTCGGTGGAGGAGTCACTACCCTAGCATCAGATGGACTAGGTGCTCGTCCTCTTCCTCTAGAGGACGTCCTCCCACAACCTCTACCACGGCCTCTTGCCGCTGTTCTCCCCCCGAGCCACAGCCCAGTGGCTGGCTCAGATGTTTCTTGTTTGGCCGGTGTTGGTGTTGGCGTAGTCGTTGCTCTAGTTCTAACCATCTGCGAAAGAGAGTGAAGATGGTCAGATACCAATTTGTATCACCTAGATACCAATTGGATTCAAGTAATAGCACGAAAGAAAGAATGAAAGAATGGAATTTTCCTAAAGTCTTATAGCCTCTCAAAGAAAGTAAAGGCGTCCCCCTACCGTTCCTTAAGACTCTACTAGACTCGTTCTTGTGTGATGAGACCAACGAACCTAATGCTCTGATACCAAGTTTGTCACGACCCAAAAACCGAGCCGCGACTGGCACCCACATTTACCCTCCGATGTGAGCGAACCAACAAATCTAAACCTTAACATTTCAATGTATATCAACAGAAAATAATGCGGAAGACTTAAATCATTAATAAAAACAATTCAAAACTATTATTATTATCCCAAAATCTGGAAGTCATCATCACAAGAACATCTATCCTCAAATTACTAAACTAAAAAGTCTAAGAAGCTAAAACAAATAAAAGCTAATCCATGCCGGAAGTTCAAGCATCAAGACTTGAAGAAGAAGATCCAGTCCAAGCTAGACGCATTAGCTCACCCTGAATTTCGAAGGTAGTGAAGACTGGCTAGATCTACAGTTGAGTTGAAGACGACGGCACGTTTGCTGCACTCCACAAATAACAAAGAAGAAAACATAAAAGTAGGGGGTCAGTACAACCACAAGTACTGAGCAGATATCATCGGCCAACTCAAAATAGAAGATAATATATATATCAAGTAATATCATAAAATCAACTATGATACTTAACGTGTAGCAACAATAAGTACTATAATCATCAATAAGTACCGTCAAGTTCATCCATGAAAGCTCAAGCCTCAATACCATACTCATTTGGGAATTAAGTTTATTAAGTTGAGTATATTATCATCTTTCAAGATTCATTATCTTTCTTCCTCTTGTGTCGGTACGTGACACTCCGATCCCCTACTACTATGTGTCGGTACGTGACACTCCGATCCCCTAATTCTACGTGTCGGTCGTGACACCCGATCCCCTATATGTGTCGGTACGTGACACCCGATCCCCTAATTCTACGTGTCGGTTCGTGACACCCGATCCCCTATATGTGTCGGTACGTGACACTCCGATCCCCTATTCTACGTGTCGGTTCGTGACACTCCGATCCACTAATCTCATTCTATCCGTTCATCCAGCCTTCTCTATACCAAGGCATCATCAATCCATTACTTAATTCATCAAGCCTTGTTTTATACCAAGGCCTCATCATTAATAAGTAGATTAAAGTTTCTTTCAAGATTTGGGATTCAATAGTTTCATCATGCTTATTTTATCACAATCACATAATCATATTCATGCAAGCATACAATTAAGCATATAGACAGGTTTACAACAATATACCAATACATATATTCACTATTAAGAGTCTATAAGAATAGCATGAAAACCATAAACCTACCTCCACCGAAGACTAGTGATCAAGCAAGAATTTCCCAAGCTTTGTTCTTCTTCTTCCTCGTTCGACTCTCTCTCTCTCTCTCTTTCTCTTTCTATTTTCTTATTCAAACCCTCTTTCTTTACCCTAGTTAGTATATAATTAAGTTTGAAAGATGGCATTAATAACCCACTAATTAACTTAAGGTTACCCTTTAACCCCCAAGTAATTAGACTTATTAATAAAACCCTCTAACTTTATAATTAAAGAAGGAATAGTCCAAAACGTCCCTTAAAACGTGTGAAGAAATCCGACTCCAACTGGGATTACGCAACCTGTGACGGGCCGTCGGTGCCTGCGACGGTCCGTCCTGCAGGTCGTCGTCAAGTTTAGAGACCCAAATTTCCACCAAGGGTCTGTGACGGTCCGTCACACCTGTGACGGTCCGTCACACCTGTGACGGTCCGTCCTGCAAATCCGTCACGAAGTTCAGAGAGTCGATTTTCAGTACCCAATTTCAGAATTTCTAAGTATATTGAAACGAGAACCTGCGACGGTCCGTCGTGCCTGTGACGGTCCGTCGTAGGGTCCGTCATTTCAGCCAGTTTTCCAGAAATAAAATCTGCTGCTCAAAACGACTAACCAGGTCGTTACAATGGCTCCCGCGGAGTTAAGAGAGTTAAAGGCCCAACTTCAAGAGTTGTTGAGCAAAGGCTTCATTAGACCAAGTGCATCTCCTTGGGGTGCTCCAGTTTTGTTTGTGAAGAAGAAGGATGGGAGTTTTAGGATGTGTATAGACTACCGACAGTTGAACAAGTAACTATTAAGAACAAGTATCCTTTTCCTCGCATTGATGACTTGTTCGATCAGTTACAAGGTGCTTGTGTCTTCTCTAAGATTGACTTGAGATCTGGTTATCATCAATTGAAAATACGGGCAACGGATGTGCCAAAGCTCTTTTCAAACCAGGTAGGGCATTACGAATTTGTAGTGATGTCTTTTGGTCTTACGAATGCCCCTGCGCGTTCATGAGCTTGATGAACGGGATTTTTAAGCCATATTTGGATCTCTTTGTGATCGTGTTTATTGATGATATACTGATATACTCTAAAAGTAAGAAGGAACATGAGGAACATTTGAGAATTGTATTGGAAAGGTTGAGGAGAAAAAGCTTTATGCCAAGTTCTCTAAGTGTGAGTTTTGGCTAGATGCAGTGTCCTTCTTGGGGCACGTGGTTTCTAAGGATGGAGTGATGGTGGATCCTTCTAAGATTGAGACAGTGAAGAATGGGTAAACCCCTAACGTGTAGAAATACGGAGTTTTGTTGGTTGTTAGCTAGCTACTACCGTCGATTTGTCAAGGGGTTCTCTTCCATTGCTTCCCAATTGACGAACTTGACTAAACAGAATGTTCCATTTGTATGGTTGGATGAGTGCGAAGAAAGCTTTCAGAAGCTCAAAACTTTGTTGACTACCGCACCTATCCTTACCTTGCCAATAGAGGGTAAGAACTTCATTGTTTATTGTGATGCATCCTATTCTGGTTTGGGGGCAGTGCTAATGCAAGAGAGAGTGTAATTGCCTATGCTTCGAGGCAATTAAGGTGCATGAACGTAACTATCCAACCCATGATTTGGAATGGGCGCGGTAGGTAGTGTTTGCATTAAAGCAATGGAGACACTATTTATATGGGGTTAAATGTGAAGTAGTATACACGGATCATCATAGCCTACAGTATGTCTTTACTCAGAAAGATTTGAACTTGAGACAGAGGAGATGGATGGAACTACTGAAGGACTACGATATCACTATTTGTACCATCCGGGAAAAGCGAATGTTGTGGCGGATGCTTTAAGTAGAAAGGCGGGAAGCATGGGAAGTCTAGCTCACTTGCAAGCTTCTAGACGCCCATTGGCTAGAGAGTTCAGATTCTGGCTAATGTCCTTATGAGGTTAGAAGTAAATGAGAAGGGAGGATTGTTGCTGGTGGGGGAGGCAAGATCTTCCTTCCTTGACAAGATTAAGGGAAGCAGTTTAATGATGAAAAATTGATCCGGATCCGAGACAAAGTGTTGCAAGGAGAGGCTAAAGAAGCAACAATCGATGAGGAAGGTGTTTTGAGGATTAAGGGACGGGTATGTGTACCCCGCGTCGATGATTTGATCAACACTATTCTGGCAGAGGCTCATAGTTCAAGATATTCTATACATCCGGGTGCAACCAAGATGTACCGTGACCTAAAGCAACACTTTTGGTGGAGCAGAATGAAGCGTGATATTGTTGACTTCATTGCCAAATGTCCAAACTGCCAACAAGTAAAGTATGAACACCAGAGGCCCAGAGGAACACTTCAGAGAATGCCCATTCCGGAATGGAAGTGGGATAGAGTTGCAATGGACTTCGTGGTTGGTCTTCCAAAAACAATGGGTAAGTACGACTCTATTTGGGTGATTATTGATAGGTTAACTAAGTCTGCTCATTTTATTCCGGTTAAGGTGACTTACAATGCCGAGAAGTTAGCCAAGATCTATATCTCAGAAATCGTTCGATTGCATGGGGTTCCACTATCCATCATATCAGATAGAGGTACGCAGTTTACTTCTAAGTTTTGGAAAACATTGCATGCAGAATTGGGTACTAGGTTGGATCTTAGTACTGCGTTCCATCCTCAGACCGATGGTCAGTCTGAGCGAACGATTCAAGTGTTGGAGGATATGCTTCGTGCATGTGTGATAGAATTTGGTGGCCATTGGGATAACTTCTTACCCTTAGCGGAGTTTTCATACAATAATAGCCATCACTCAAGCATTGATATGGCTCCATTTGAAGCATTGTATGGTAGGAGATGTAGGTCTCCCATTGGTGGTTTGATGCATTTGAGGTTAGACCTTGGGGTACTGACCTTTTGAGGGATTCGATAGAGAAAGTAGAGAAATGAAATCTATTCAAGAAAAGCTTCTAGCGGCGCAAAGTAGGCAAAAAGAATATGCAGATCGAAAGGTTAGAGACTTAGAGTTCATGGAGGGTGAACAAGTCTTGTTGAAAGTTTCGCCAATGAAAGGGGTGATGCGGTTTTTTGGTAAAAGAGGTAAGCTAAGCCCGAGGGGTACATTGGACCATTTGAAGTACTTAAGCGAGTAGGGGAGGTGGCTTATGAGCTATCCTTGCCCCCAGGGCCTGTCCGGAGTACATCCGGTATTCCATGTGTCTATGTTGAAAAGATACCATGGGGATGGAAACTACATTATCCGTTGGGATTCAGTTTTGCTTGATGAGAATTTGTCTTATGAGGAGGATCCTGTTGCTATTTTAGATAGAGAAGTTCGCAAGTTGAGGTCAAGGGAGATTGCATCCATCAAGGTGCAATGGAAGAATCGACCGTTGAAGAAGCCACTTGGGAGAAGGAGGCAGATATGCAAGAAAGATACCCACACCTGTTTAAAGATTCAGGTACTCCTTCTCGCCCTTGTTTTTTTTCTTGTGATCGTTCGAGGACAAACGATGGGTAAATTGGTATCTATTGTAACGACCTGTTTAGTCGTTTTGAGCAGCAGATTTTATTTCTGGAAAATGGCTGAATGACGGACCCCACGACGGACCGTCATGGTCACGACGGACCGTCGCAGGGTCTCGTTTCAAAACACTTAGAAATCTGAAATTGGGTACTGAAAATCGACTCTCTGAACTTCGTGACGGAATGGCAGGACGGACCGTCACAGGCGTGACAGACCGTCACAGATTCTTCAGTGGAAATCCAATCTCTGAACCTTGCGACGACCTGCAGGACGGACCGTCGCAGGCACGACGGGCCGTAACAGGTTGCGTAATCCCAGTCTGGGTCGGATTTTTTACACGTTTTAAGGGACGTTTTGGACTATTCCTACTTTAATTATAAAGTTAGAGGGTTAAGGTTAAAGTATCTAATTACTTGGGGGTTAAAAGAGGTGACCTTAAGTTAATTAGTGGGTTATTATTGCCATCTTTTATTCTTAATTACATGCTAATTAGGGTAAAAAGAAAGAGGGTTTGAATAAGAAAAATAGAAAGAACCAAGAGAGGAAGAGAAGAGAACGAATTGAGAGAGGAGAAGAGAAACGAGAAGAAGAACAAAGCTTTGGAAAATTCTTGCTTGATCACTAGTCTTCGGTGGAGGTAGGTTATGGTTTTCATGCTATTCGTAGTAAACTCTTAATAGCGAATGATGTGTTAGTAGTATTAGAAACCCTTCTATATGCTAATTGTATGCTTGCATGAATATGATTATGTAATTGTGAATAAATAAGCATGATGAAGCTATTGAATCCCAAATCTTGAAAAGAAACCCTAATCTACTTTGTTAATGATGATGCCTTGGTATAAAAGAAGGCTTGATGACGAAAGTGTGGTGAGATTAGGGGATCGGGTGCCACGTTCCGGTACCATGATAGAGATAGAGGATCGGGTGCCACGTTCCGGTACCAGGATAGAGATAGAGGATCGGGTGCCACGTTCGGTACCAGGATAGAATGAGGATCGGAGGAGTTTCACGTTCC
This sequence comes from Solanum peruvianum, assembly GCA_027705065.1. Lineage (NCBI taxonomy): Eukaryota > Viridiplantae > Streptophyta > Magnoliopsida > Solanales > Solanaceae > Solanum > Solanum peruvianum. The sequence goes on along the minus strand of JAKWJD010000349.1, from coordinate 14,879 downwards.
GACACCAGGATAGTATATGGATCGGGGTGCCACGTTCGGTACCAGGATAGAATGAGGATCAGAGTGTCACGTTCCGACACCAGGATAGTATATGGATGGGTGTGCCACGTTCCGGTACCAGGATAGAATGAGGATCGGAGTGTCACGTTCCGACACCAGGATAGTATATGGAGCGGAGTGTCACGTACCGACACGAGGGGAATAAATATAATGAATCTTGAAAGATGCTAATATACTCTTAATGAATCTAATTCCCAAATGAGTATGGTATGAGGCTTGAGTCCTCATGTGTGAACTTGACGGTAATTGTTATGATTAGTACTTGTTGTTGCTACATGTTGAGTATCATAGTTGATTTTATAATATTACTTGATATATATTGTCTTCTATTTGAGTTGGCCGATGATATCTACTCAGTACCCGTGTTTTGTACTGACCCCTACGTTTATGTTTCTTCTTTGTTACTTGTGGAGTGCAGCAAACGTGCCGTCGTCTTCGACTCAACAGTAATTCAAGCCAGTCTTCACTACATCGGAAATTCAGGGTGAGCTAATGCTTCTAGCTTGGACTGGATCTTCTTCTTCAAGTCTTGATGCCTTGAACTTCCGGCAGGACTAGCTTCTTATGTATTTTAGCTTCTTAGACATTTTAGTTAGTAATTTGATCATAGATGTTCTTGTGATGATGACTTCCAGATTTTGGGAAATAATAGTTATTGAATTGGTTTTTATTAATGAGTTTAAGTCTTCCGCATTATTTTCTGTTGATATATGTTGAAATGTTAAGGGTTATATTGGTTGGTTCGCTCACATAGGAGGGTAAATGTGGGTGCCAGTCGCGGCTCGATTTTGGGTCGTGACAGTACAGTAAGTGTATCAAAATTTTCAAAAGATAAAAATACAAATCACACCGCAAGCAGAATTAATCATGAAATAAATAAATTCATATTTGAATGCAATATACATACAAAATTACCAATCTAGGTGTTTGGAAGAAGAAAACAATTGCTACATAGAGAAACTTTATCAGGTAGATCAAAAAATCTTATTAGTATATACATACAATTAATCAAATTTCATAAATACAAAAACAAATGAAAGTAACAGAAGCATTAATACCAATAAGTTTGTTACATTACAAAGTTAGAAACTAAATATTAGAAATCAAATTTGAGAGATTATGATTGGAAACTAAGTCGGAACTTGAGTGAGTTTGTGGTGAAAAACACTTTTAAATTGCACTCTCGACTTAAAACTATATTCTTAAATTATTATTTATTTATAAAATAAACCCTCAATTATTTAAAAATTGAAATCATTCATCCTTTTGTTAATATTTGTCAAAAATTAATATTTTTTCATGAAAAATATGTACGGTTCATAGTACTCTCAACTAAACTCCCTAAATCACTCTCAATAACCCATTCTGTTCATTGTACATACATTTAAAATAATATTGAGATTTTTTGTTTAGCAATAACATTTTGCATTGTCTTTCTTTTAATTGACATTTTTATTTTTATTTACTTTTCATTTGATTCGATATAAAAAAATTATCAGTTGAAATGTTCTTTTCTCATTGAATCTGCAAAGGTGGTGTCAATCGAGATTTTACTTCTAAAGATGAAATTGAAACTCCAGTACTAGAGATCAAAATCAGTTGAATATTGATCACCTCAATTATCAATTTTCTCCAAAAAAATTATTAACCTGACGACATTTTAACTTGCAAGGTGAAGATTGTGTAAGATTAAGCTCCAATTCTATTCAGTTGGTAAAGGAGAAGAGCATATCATGTCTCCTAATAGACTCACACCGTTCTAACATTATCTTTTCTAACAACAAAAAAAGGTCTCAAAAAAATTATTTATTATTTTTGGAAGCTTTTTCCAACCGGCAATAAATTTTTAGAATTTTGTATTTATAAGAATAGTATGAATTGCATATATTTTTGTGTGAAATTTGCTAATTTATTGAAAAATTTTAATAGAGGGATGGAAGTTGACAAGTTGTTAAGTTTCAAATACTTTGAGGATGTTTGTTTTTTAAAAGAAGGATAACTTAAGGATCTAATTTAAGTTGGGGGTATAGTTTAAGCATGTTTTTAGCCAAATTTCTAGGAACTTGGTTGAATTATTAAATGACGAAATGGTTTGGTGGACCCTTATACTTGTATCAGTTTGTATTTTCAATCCTTCTACTTACCCCTTTATCTTCTGGACCTTTAAACTCAATAAAACACTATTTAACAAATTCCTCTGACCATTGACCAAACTTATGTGTCTTTAAGATGACTGAGTTGACGAAAGTGTGTGACTTCGCACGCCTTAAGGCGAGTGAATAACTTTTTAAGGTTTAAAAATATATTAAGATTAAAAAGGAAATATTTTTTTAAAAAAACAATTAATTAAGAAGTCTTTTCTTCTTCTCTACTACCCCTTTCTTTTGGCCATTTCCATGCCTGGCCAAATTTTTTTCTTCCCCACAGTTTACTAACATTGGAGATCAGTGCTCGCCGAGAGACTAAGACTGGTCAACGGGACGTACCTGGTACGGTTCCGGTTCATTCCGGTTCGTGCCGTTTCGGTTGCCTACGGGTGGGACGGGATAGTCCTGAACCGATACACGGATGGACGAAACCGTGATTTCGTACCGGTGTACCGATACTGGTTCATCCCGGTTCCCTGTCCGATTTCGATCCGATTTACTTAATATATTATTAATTTGTTTATACTTTAGATTTTTATTATAATTTATATTTATATTTTCTATAAATTATATTTATATTTTATCAGTGTTATTTAGAGACTGGATAAATGCTGAGCGTAGAAATCAAGGACTTCCAAAGTTAGATAGTCAACTTGAACTTTTCATAGATTCAGCTATTGGATGTGGTAGTGATGATGACATCGAACTTCAAGATCGTCAATGAGCTTTACCAAGACCAGAAGTGATTACAATCAATCCATAGCTGAGTTAGAAAGAGGATTTACGGGACTATACAACTATTAGTATTATATTCGAGACTTAGTTGAAACAAAACCCTTCATAGAAGGTGGCTGCGTAAACTATGTACTCTACAAATAGTTGTAAATTGAAATTGCAATTTTTGTTAAAAATTTAAATAAATAAAACTGATATTTTTTTAATTTTTGTAATTGTTTTATCCTTATTTCAATTTAATTTTTCTAAAATTATAATTTTATTTATTTAATATTTACAAGACACAAGTTACAAAATATAACTTATAAAATAAATATTAATGAATATAAGTAATACTTATAAAGTATAAACTTCAAAAGATTTAAATTTTGAAAACTTCATTAGACTTTACTTGCAAACTTAACAACAAAAAATATATCTTTAAAATAAACTTAAGTAAAAAATTATACTATAAATTTCAAACTATTAATTTATACTTAGAAAAATAAAAAAAATAATATATTTTCATAATCTCAAAAATATCATCCCGTTTATCCGTTTACGTTTCATCCTGGTTCGTTCCGGTTCCATCCCGGTATATAGTGGAACGGGACGGAACCGATTATTCATCCCGATAATTCTGGTCCGGTTCATCCCGGTACTGGTCAACATACCGGTCAACAGGTTTCGTTTCGATCCGGTACCGATTGCGGTCCGTTGACCAATCTTACCGGAGACCAGCAACTGATTCACCGGAGACCAGCATTTGCTGAGACCACTTATCGTTGTGGCGTGAGAGACAAGCGACGCGATAGAGAAGAGGTTTTTCAGTCATATATGGTGGTGCAGTACTAAGGTTGTTTCTGTGGAGGTTGGAGGAGGAAAGAAGAATGATGAGGGCTTTCTGAGGCGATGACAACGTCCTTTTCTTTCTCTTTTTTCTCCTACGAACTCCAAAAATGCTCCCAAATCTATTTTCATAATGTTCTAATTTTTTTGTTTAATTTCATTAAATATAGTGATGCCTCCTTTTTCCGTGAAAAAAATGAAGAAGAAAAAAAAATAGGGGATTTGGAGATGGTTTTGAGTTTTGAGAGTGATTGTGGGTTAGGGGAGGTGAGGAAAGGTGAGAGAAACATTAATTTTATTTTATTTGATAAAATAGAAAATTTATTGGTTTTGTCTTTCAGTAACATTATTATTAATAATTAAATAATTATCCAGAATATTATGACGACATTAATATATATGACATATCATCTATGTAATGGAGAATGAGCTACACACCTGGTTGGAGGGATTTAAAAGTCTTATTTTAATTGAGTTTAATAGTTCAGATGACAAAAGGGTAAGTAGAAAGGTTTACAATGCAAACTGATATAACTACAATTGTAAAAGGGTCTACCAGACTATTTTGCCTTATTAAATATCTATTGTTATATTTTAGAAGAAGAAATCAAATAAGCTTTTCGATTGATGAAACCTAATAATCGAATATTAGAGAATCAAGAAAGAAGTTCAGGACTTAAGAGTTTATTTGGTAAAAAAAAAATAATGAAATATACTATGCATGATTTGTGGGATTCTTTTCATTTAAAAATTGATTTTAAGCGTCAGAAAAAAATAACTGACATATTTGTATAACTAAGAAAAAATGCACAAGTATCCCTTCAACATATGCTCGAAATTCCAAACCACTTATATTATACTAAGATCCTATTACCCTCCTGAATTATTTTATAAGTAATTTTCTACCCCTTTTCGGCCTATGTGACACTAACTTGAAAAAAAAGTCAACCAACGTTGGGCCAACAAGATAATGAGAAAATTATTAATAAAATAAGTTAGGAGGGAATAATACCTTAGTATAGTATAAGTGTGTCTCTAAATTTTGGGCATAGATTAGAGAATACTTATGCATTATCTCCATAACTAATTCAAACACAAATTATACAATTACTAAATTTGATATGTTATTAAATTGTAGCTACTATTTATATATAATTAAATAAACATTAGCTAAAAACCTCATTATTTATCTAGGGTGTTGTAATGGATTCTAAATAACATGTAAATGAACCAAAAGATATATATATTATATTATTTCACATCTCAAGCTACATAGCAAGACGTGCAATTGATCTCTTTTGTCACCTTTTCAACACTATAAAATATTCCATCCCCCAAAATTATTCTCATAAGCCACTGGTGAAGTGAAGAATAAATAAAAGAGAAAAAAAAGAGACTCCAACCTTTACAAAGTATTTCAAGGAAATCGAATCCAACAGCAGCTTAATCCCCAAGCAACCACCTCCCAATTTCCTATAAAAATATTTCGAGGTCATTTGGTATAAATATTAATAACGAATAGATTAGTAATATATAAATTAACTATGCAGAAATTAGTAATGAATGCATCATTATTATCATGTATTTGATTTACTTATTTCTCACATTATTTTGTGTTAGATTAAATTAAATTCTATGAAAGGTTTTTTTCCCCAATTATCTTCTTATACTATTATGTAATTGGATCAAGATATGTTTGTTATTTTTCTCATGAATTATTTAAGGTAAATAATTGGCATCTTAATAAATTGATCACTTAAAAAATGTCAAATTTCAATTTTAAAAAGATAAATAGTTTATTTTTAAATCAGAAAGACGGTAAACGCTAATAAAACTAAGTAAATCATGTACATTTACACATAAAAATTGCAAATTATAGATTTAATATGCATGCAATTTTATAATTTGTTCAAAATACAATTAATTAAAAAAACACAACAAAGACACACACAAAAAAAAAATTAAGATCACAAACGTCGTGTGGTGATTTATTTATCTTTTTAATCAGCAAATGTTAAACAACTCACATTTCAAATATGCATTGATTTGTATTAAATTTATTTAGTAACAAACAAATCTTTCTAAATAATTTGTAAGCTAATTTATTTAACTGAAAAGACTCCAAAATATCCTAAACTATCATAAGTAACTCATATTTACCTTTTAACTATATTCTGGTTCAAAATTACTTTTTTCGTGAAAGTATGAATTTCTAGTTAATAGGAGTATGTTAAATGTCATGTGGATGCCACTAGACACCACATAAGTGTAATCATGTTTGGGGTATTTTAGGGTAATTAAGTTTTACTAGTACAAATCTAAAACATAAAATCAAGAAGAAAGTAAATAAAATGATTAAAGTGATTTGAAGGATATTTTTGTCTTTATATTGACTTATTTCATGGTATTAAATCCTATATATTATTAATTTAAAAAAAAAGGTATTAGTAAAACATTTATATAATACTATATAGAGTGTATAACTAATCCATAAATTAGCTATACATATGCCCAAATTCTTACCAAACATATAGTACTAAATAATATCATACATAATATATGAACTATTTCTCTTAATACAATAAAACCTCGATAAATTAATAATCTCTCTAGAGTAATATTTTTCTCCTGTTTCAACTTAAGTCAATGGGAAAAATCACAAATTTCGATAAGATAATAAGATAATACATTTCCTGAAGACCCCTATATAAATATATGGTCCCATTAATATCATAAATTAATAAAAAGTACGAATATATCTAAGACAATCTAGTGAAATATGATTCTAATTGTCTTCTATTTTTTCTTCAAATTTAAATCTAGTTGAAGCTTATCTCTAACATTTCTTATTGCATCCAAGAGCTCTGGTGTTACCTTTTTTTCAAACTGTACCACAAAATTGACAAGAGTTCTAGATGTAATAAGTGCTTCCTCACGCGAATTCGTTCCACAGGTACAGTATCATCCTTCAACTTCAACATTAACATCACTTTTCCGATGGTATCCACAATTTCTTCTCTAAGCTCTGGACCTCTGAACATGTATCACTTTCACCCAGATAATTCACCAGGTTATTGACATCAATTTTATTGTGGTAAATAGATCATTAATCATGACTTCAAGTTCATGAATGACATTTTCACAAGTGGATTCATCCAAACTCTCTGAGATTGCGTCTCCCAAACAAGTTTTATAATGTCGAAGATAATTTTCTATTGTCTCGTGCATAACATTTTCTCTCCAAGCAGGGATTGCAAAATTGATAACATCCAAAACATTAATCTTTGTTGGATCCATTTGTCCCACTTCATGGCCTTCTAATATCATACGATAAATTTTTTTACGAAAATACATCTTATATATACTTATTATCCCTGTATTACAAGGTTTAATTTTTTATGATAATACATCTTATAAGCACTTATTATACCACCATGCATTTTATGGTCAAACCAACAAATATATTCATTAAAAAGCACATTTGTCATCCATGCTCTTTTGTTTGCACGATAATGACAATTCAATAAATATGATATGTAAATAGTAAGATACAATGATTTTGATGTTCATTATACTTTATGTATGACATTTTTTATGTGAAATTGATAAATATAATACATAAAGTAGTAAGATACGATGATTTTGATATAATCAAAATTAACCTTCATGTAATCTCAAATCATTCTTTAGATTAATAATTATTATTTTATCGATTAAATATTATATCTTTATAAAATAATAAATTTTCATGAGCTCATCTATTTTAATTTATAGAGATTTTATGATAATTTCTACCTAATGCCCATGAATACTTTCTCTAATTTAATTTGTTTGCCTGATTTAAAATATAATTTTTTTAAATCATGTTAATGATTTTAAGTTAAAAATATTTTAAATGTATTAAAGTATTCTTAATTTTAAATTTAAATAATAATGTAAAATTAAAAATTAAATATTATCAAGAATACAAACTAAATAAGTAGATTAAAAGAGAGAGAATATTAAAGTCAAAGAGAGCACAAACAAAAAGGGAAGATGGACATTTTGTTTTAAAGCTGATGGTAGCACGTACTTTTGAGCTTGCTTCAGCATCCGCTAGCTGTCTTCCTCTCACTTTCCAATTTTTGAACTATTTACTAATCATTTGTAATGAAAATAATTCTTTTACATATTTATTTTATTCCCTCTATCTTTATTACTTATGTATTATATTATAATGACTATCTAATAATATTTATCTTATTTGAAAGATTAAGAAGCAATTTTTTTTGTCTATTTTGTTATTGATATTAAATATTATTTGATATCAACTACATTTCTAAAGTATAAAATTAAAAAAAAAAAGTAAGTAAATGTACAATTTATTATAATATATTCTTTAAAATACTCTGCCATTTGAACAATATACAAAATTCCCACTTTCTCATATTTATGATACATCACTTTACGTAATGTATTGAATCGATACATTATTTTACGCGATATATCTAGTACGCAATATATTAGGACGTTGTGTGATGTATCAAAAATCAAAACGTGATGTAACGAAATATTGAGGATGTATCAGAAATCAAAACGCTATGTAACGAAATATTGAGGATGTATCAGAAATCAAAACGCGATGTATCGAAACGTTTTCGGAACTATTCGAATTCCACCAAATTTTTAAGAAACTTTTGTAATTTGAAAAAAAATAAGAATGTGATGTAATTAATCTTAACATTATGACATTTAATTCAAAGAGTAATGTAGTAATATTAAGCTTCCAAAGAAGCTACATTAATTTTCAGCATTTCAAGAGCTGGCAAAGATTTGTATTACGCTTCAACGAGTCTCGAACGTTATGCCAATTGTCATCCAGCCTTGGGAGATTATTTGAAGACTCTTGTGGAGCAATTAATGTCATTGACCATCCACGAAAACTGAACACAAGGGCTGCTATAAAGCTGATTTGTGAAAGACTTTTTTGCCACATGTAGAAACAAAGGACATCTTTTACAACCAATTTCTATACTTTCGTAAAGACCGTATTTTAGTCTTTTTTTTTTCTTGGGACTTTGCTCTCCTTTTTTTTGTAGGCTTAGCTTTTAGATTGTATAAGTCTTAGTAAGAAAAAATTTATTATGAATGAGACACAATTTACATTAGTTGTATGAGGGAGTAATTTATAATTATTATATTTGAATTGTGAGATCTATACTTTGTTTTTCTTCTTTTCCTCCTATTTCTCTTTCTTCTTTTTTTTTTCTTTCCTCTTTTTTCTCATTTTTTTTCTTCTTAAATTTATTTTGAAATCGATTTAATTACTCTCTCATTTTGTACATAAGAAATGTTATAAACAATTTGTATTATAGTGAATGTCTAAATATGTGGAGTCCTTGTAGGATATGGTTATGAATCCTACTTGGATACCAAGTAAGGGTTTTCCTATAAATTAAGGGTTTTCCTTAATTGTAATAAGATTTGTGAAAGATCAATGAATCATGAATATACTTCAAGATGAATAAGAAGTCTTTTCTATTCTCCTACTTTATTCGTCTTCTAATTTCATATAGTTCATACACGTTATCAGCACGATTGTTCTATTCTTAAAGAATGATGAAGAAGACGGAAAAAGTGCAAAAGAGATCTTGCATAAGTTATGCATTAAGGTTCTTATATCTTCAAGGTATGATTTATCTTTATGTTATAATTATTTATGTAACAGATCTAGAGGTACCATCTAAAGTGAGCATTTAAAGAGACTTGTCGACTTTCTATACGTTTAATTTTAATCGACTGGGAAGAGAATTCCTTAATTTATTTTAATAATTAAATAAGCACAATTTTTAGTGAAAGGTATGTTTTCAACCTTATATGAGGTATATGATCTATTAAGCTATATTTATTAACTACTAATGTTGATTATAATAAATCAATAATCTCAATTTTGTGTGTAATTATAATGTACAGTCATATTAATGATCACCAAAAGTGATGATAAATTACAATTGTTTTGAAGGCTTGAGGTTGAGCCTCATTATGGGTAAGACGATAGATTTAAGTCTTATCGCACAAAAGAATAAGACGATTAATTTATGTCCAATCGCAAAAAAGGGTAAGACATTGGGTTAAAGTCCTCATGCACCATGATGATAAGAAGATATTGGGTTCAAGTTTCATCTATTTATGACTTAAGACACTCTTATATGGATAAAACATTAAATTTGAGTTTTAACACACCATATTGATGATATAATAATGACTAAAGAAAAACTAATATGTTTTTGATGAGAAGTCGTGAAATTTACTGAATTTGCTCCATTACGTAAAGTGAATGTGGTAGTCGTGCATAATATATCTGAAAGAAGACAAGTGATTTAATGATGCACATAAATATGGAATGAGGTACTAAAGCTATCATAATTTGATATGCTCACATGTTTGTGTTCCATTCATCAAGAATGAGAACTTTTGATAAATGCTACAAATATAAATCCATTCTCTAAAGGAAATGAAGTGTAAGCCACCATGCTAGGCATGAGAAAGATTGCGACCTTTGGTCAATATGTGGTATCACCAAGAATGTCTCTAAAAAGACATGTATTATAGAAAAGTTTCATGTTTTATCTTTAGGCTTGTATTGGACAAGAATTAGTGCAATTGAGGCACATCCTATGATAATAAAGAAGTCTAATTTCAATCCTTTCTTAGTTTAACACTATTGTCTGGACATTGTTAGTCTATAATGTTTAGATGAATTATGGAAAATTAAAATGGACATCCATGGAAGAAACTAAAAATTCTTTTAAATGGTGAATTCTTTTGTACTACTTGTTAGCAAGGCTAGCTAATTGTGAGACCATCATAAACGAAAGTTGAGATTGAATTCTCTGTGTTAGGAATGTATACATATATTTGTGGACCTAGTCATCCACCTAGTGAATTTTGTTTAGATATTTAATGGTCCTAATAAATGTTTCTTCTATATGGTCTCATGTGTACCTATTATTATATCGCAACTTGATGTTTGCAAAAATATTGGCACCAAATATGTTTACATGCACAATTTTCTTCAGATTAGTTCATTCAATGATGGAATCACGACTCACCTAAAAGGTAAAGTAATGAGAAGAAATAAATCTGAAAATTACTCTTGGAGTATTAAAATTTAAATTTACTCATATAATAGTAAATTAGAAATTTACTAAATCAGAAGGCACATGGCGTAGTAACTTGGAGTTTACGAGTACTAATAATTTTATAGTTAGCATGAATAATTTGGTCATCCCAAAGATATGCATACGGAGTAATGGACATACATTGAAAAACTAGAAGATTCTTCAAGAATTCTTTTGTTGTTTGTTCTCATGACAAGTTGATTGGATCAACTAATGTTGAGATTAAATCCCTAAATTATGAATAGTACAAAAGGTCAATATGGGGCCGTTCACCTATCATGTGATATGATAAAAAGATACATCTATAAGATAATCACATGTGCGTTTGTTGTCAACATGTAGTTTGACATTCACGAAATTGTTTGTGCAGAAATAATTGGGTTAAGAGCACAGTTTCAGAATATGTAATCAAGACAATTTATCTTGATAATATTGGTAAATACTCAAGATGATGTGACATTAAATGTCTCAAATAGTAGAATCATTGTTTATGAAAATAAAAGTTTCATATGTTGATATGAAATACGATATTGCATACAAAAGTAATTGTATGCATCATACCAATAAATTATAATCAAATTTTCTTTCAATTGATTTATGATCGGGGATCAAACATTTTTTATCTGATTATTTTGATATGTGGTATATAATCAATGAATATACATTGATGCACAAGGATAGATTCTCCAAAGATTGAAATATATGTTAGGACATACATTAAGCATGATAGATTAATCAATTCTAAATAAATAATCCTTGAAAAAAGGGGTAGGATCAAAGAATCAGAATGATCATAATAAGAAGATAATGTGCTCTTGAGGAGCCTACGACATAACACTTTATGAAACCTCATGAGAGGGCTAGCTACCTAAAAATAATGAAGTGATGAGATCTCAATAAGTTATGTCGTGTCGTGAATTAATGCAAAATGATATATCGTTGATGGTATCTTTGATACAATAGCAGGCAATATTGTAAAAGATTATTATGATATAATTGTACGACTATTAATGCATGCTTATGTAGAATTAATTATCAAGTGAAAAGTGGAATGGTGCATCTTGATAAACGTAAGCTTATTTGACTTGCAATCTAGGCACTAGAAGATGTCATACATCTAATATTGAATGTTATCACTTGACAAAACTAATATGAAAATATTCAATGGATTCGAAATCTAGAATATACAAGGTTTTGAAAAACTTGTTTATCATCCTTATCAGGATTAAATAGATTCAAAATGCATAGAGCATATACAAGTATTGTTTGCAAGTTGATAATTATAATTGAAACTCTTGAAGAGTTTTCAAAAGGCTGTTGGGTTATGGGCCTTTTTCTCTTCCTATGTGAATAAATAAAAGCTCAATTTGGACCAACCCATTTTTGCCCATAGGCACATTCTTATGAGGCAAATATAAGCCTATTTAGGTCTTATTTTCATATACACAGAGAGTTTTTCAGCAGCCAAAAGAGAGAAAGAGAGCAGTTTTCGCAATCAAAATTCAGCCCTAACAGCCAACTTCAAGTTGCGATTCCCGCTTCGTTTCTTGTTCGATTGAGCTGATTTTTAGACAGCATATTATCTTCATCTCAATCTTTGATTAGGAACTGACAGAGTTGGATTTGGTGGCCTGCAGCTTCAGTTTTGCTGTCGTGAACAATAGCTGCGAAATTGGTGATTTTGCTCATTTAATTCTCTAGATTTGGTGCAATCTTATTTTGTTGTTGCTCGTTGTTTGGCACTTGTTTTGTGGATAGTTTCGGAGAACAATATTGTAACTCTTGGTGACTATAATGGAGCTTTGGTCCCGTATTTTATTACTCTTCACATCGAAGGGTTTTCCACGTAAATCTGGTGTTTTGTGTAATTAATTTATTATTGCCTTGTTATATTTGTTTGGTTGAATTACTTGATGCCGTACTATCATATTGCTTGTGGTTGTTTGTCTTCACTTTGTTGGGACAGACAAGGCACTAACAGAGAATGTCTTACAGGATAACAGCGAAAGAATACCCAAGTCTATACTTTCTCTTCTCGATTTGAACCAGAGAAGACAAAAAACCACAAGCAATATGATAGTAAGGTAGCAAGTAATTCAACCAAACAAATATAACAAGGCAATAATAAATCAATCACACAAGACACCAAGATTTACGTGGAAAACCCTTTGATGTGAAGAGTAAAAACCACGGACCAAAAACTCCACTATAATCACCAAGAGTTACAATATTGTTCTCCAAAATTGGCCACAAAACAAGTGTCAAACAACGAGCACAACAAAATAAGATTGCACCAAATCTAGAGAATTAAAGGAGCAAAAAAACTAATTTTGCAGCTACTGTTCACGACAGCAAAACTGAAGCTGCAGGCCACCAAATCCAACTCTGCAATTCCTAATCAAAGATTGAAGATAATATGCTGTCCAAAAATCAGCTCAATCAGAAAATAAACGAAGCGGAAATCGCAATTTGAAGTTGGCTGTTAGGGCTGAATTTTGACTGCGAAAAACTGCTCTCTTTCTCTCTTTTTGGCTGCTGAAAAAACTCTCTGTGTATATGAAAATAAGACCTAAATAGGCTTATATTTACCTCATAAGAATGGGCATATGAGCAAAAATGGGTTGGTCCAAATTGGGCTTTTATTTATCCACATAGGAAGGGAAAAAGGCCCATAACCCAACAATTCTCCCCCTCACAACTATGTGGAGGAGACCGCCATCCCGGCGACCATGCAAATATCTTCAAACTTCCCTCTTGGAAAAGCTTTTGTCATTATATCGGAACCATGTCATTTGTATGAATCTTTTCAAGCTCAAGCAACTTAGAATCCAACACATCTCGAATCCAATGGTATCTCACATCAATATGTTTAGACCGACCATGGAACGTAGAATTCTTGCCAAGATGTATAACACTTTGACTTCACTATAAAACACATACCTTTCTAGAACACAACTAAGTTCCCCCAAGAATCTCTTCATCCAAAGAAATTCTTTACAAGCTTCAACGACAACAATAAGCTCAGCTTCTGTAGTAGATAGAGCAACACATTTTTGCAACCTAGATTGCCAAGACACAGCTCCCCCTGCAAAAGTAACCAAGTACCCTGAAGTAGACTTGCGAGTATCAACATCACCAGCCATGTCTGAATCAGTATAACCACAAAGAATAGGCTTCTCTGTACCAAAAACACAAACTCAGACTAGAAGTGCCACAGAGATATCTCATAACCCACTCACAGTATTCCAATGTTCTCTTCCCGTATTAGAAAGAAAACGGCTAACAACTCCAACAGCGTGAGCAATATCCGGTCTAGTACAAACCATCGCATACATCAAACTACCAACAGCTGAAGCATAAGGAACTTTCTCCATATCTTCCTTCTCATCATCACTAGAAGGACACTGTTTCGTGCTCAATTTGAAGTGCATAGCTAAAGGTGTACTGACAACACCTTAGCTTTGTCCATTCTGAATGTGCGAAGTACTTTCTGAATGTACTTCTCTTGTGATAATACCAATTTCTTGGCCTTTCTATCACGGACAATCTGCATGCCAAGAATTTGCCTTGCTGGTCCTAAGTCTTCATAGCAAAAGACTTACTTAACTCTTGCTTCAACTTCATCCTTCAAGTATTATGACCAACAACAAGCATGTCATCAACATAAAGCAACACAATAATAAAGTCACCATCAGAGAACTTTTGCACAAAAATACAATGGTCTGAAAAAGTCTTCTTGAAGCCCTGCTGACTCATAAAAGAACCAAACTTCTTGTACCACTGCTGGGAGCTTGTTTCAAACCATACAAGCTCTTCTTCAATTTGCAAACATAATTCTCTTTACCCTTGACTTCAAAACCTTCCGGTTGCTCCATATAAATTTCTTCATCTAAGTCACCATGGAGGAAAGCAGTTTTAACATCCATTTTCTCAACCTCTAAATCTAGAC
>JAKWJD010000348.1:0-30787 GCA_027705065.1 Solanum peruvianum | reverse complement strand
CATACCTTATTTGAAGAATCCAAAGATAATTAATGAAGAAACTCCATGAAGACCCATGTTAAAGCGCCATCTTCACTTTGAATCACATGGGGGTTTGGGATATTTTCTAATTGTTTTGGGTCTATGATTTTGAAGAATGAAGTCTATTATGTGATTACCCTTTATATACTTAATTAAAATACCCAATATACCCTTAATAAAACTTCAATGACAATTTAGAAGTGGGGTGAATTTACCCAACTGCACCTGTTGATACGCTCAAACTTACTTCTCAAATAAGAAGTAAAGTACCCAACTAACGATGTACGGATCGTTGCCATGAGGAATATAGTTCACACTTAACTTAAATACATTATTACTACTATTTAGTCAATTATTCTCTTGGAAAATAAAGACAACAAAAGGGGACTTTTTACTTCTAAATGAATAAAAATAACTAGCTAAATTAAAGTAGACAACTAACAGATTCAAATGTTGGAGTTTAATCAGTTTAAAAAGTAACTAGGGTTTACGTGTTCCTTACATGTTCCTAATTTGATAATTCTAACAATAAGAATTCTTTGCTAGTATCTTGCATGCAAAGTGATAAGTTAGGTATTTCTAAATCCTTGCTTCGGCATCTAGAAAATTTCACTCCGCACCTTGGTTCGGCAATGTGTGTTGCTATACTAACCTTTACCTTTACCTCATATTAAGTATCGTATTCCATATTTGACTAAGTTATTGCCTCGTACAAATCAATACTAGCATATTAGATGGTATACACTAAATCTATGTTGATAATTCTTTTCCTATTATCTACCTCCTTGGTCCGGCAAGTATCATTAAGGTAGTTATAACGTTGGTCATCCGTTAAAAAGACTTCTAAGCGAAAGAATTATCAATACATGCAAGACACTATTCTAGAATTGTTATTTTAGTTACGGTTTACCTCATTATTCACCTTTGGTTCCCACAACCCTAGTGATGGAGTTTAGTTACCCATAGTCATAATCAGAATATTCAATTATGTAATATAAGAATTCATGCACTTACTTTAATGAGAACAAAACAAATCCAGAAATTTACTTGATTAATCGACAAAATCACAAACAATCAACACTAGAGAAAAGTATAACAATCCAAAGTGTAATAATCAAAATAATCTCCTCACATATAATATAACATAAAAATGTGTAATCACCAAGAGTCTAACTATCTGAGAGTCTAACCCCAAAAATGAGCTTTTTTCAAACTATTTATTATAAAACACAAAACCTAATCAAAGAAGGACTCTATTTGCTGAAAATCTGTCAAAATGCGGCTGGGTCGACGGACCTCGCGACAGGTCATCGTGGTCACGACGGTCCGTCATGGACTCCGTCGTCCCATACTTTGCAAATTCTTCTACTGATCGCTTCATTACCTTCAATGGAAGGTATGACAGATCGTCATAGGAACAACGGTCCATCGAGGGTCTCCGTTCTATAAGACTTAAACTCTTTGAATTCGGGTACTAGGACTACTTCTCTGATCTTCATAATAAACCAGTAGGACGGACCGTCATGGGTACGATGGTCCGCCACGCACTTTGTAACCCCACACTTGGTTAGACTTCCCCTTCTTCCTTCAGCAGCTTCACCACAATGCCACCTACGGACAGTCACAGGCTCGACGGACCGTCACAACTCCGTAAGTGGTAAGTTTTCTGCACTTCTTGCTCAAAAACTTCCGCGTTCATCCTTGGACAGATTTCCTGCAAATAAATAAAAAATTACATAAAAATCACTACAAAAAGGCTTTTGGACACACATTAAACTTAAGTAAAAACGAATAAATATACCGTGAAACCACGGTATATGAACATCCTCAACTTGAATTCTTTGTTTGTCCTCAAACGACATACTGTGACTCACTACAAATCTTTGTACAATAGTATCCATTTTTAAGCTTATGCAATCATTTGGCTATCAATCCCGATCAATCTCATCATATTTATGCATGTTATCATTATTAGGCTTGAATTATATGGGATCAGACCATGAGACAGACCCACCACGCACTGACACCTTTCCTATTCAATCCCTCACCGAGGTGACAATATTTTTGGTATTGCAACTAGTGTCCTCTCATCAAAAAAACATCCTTATTTTTCACACCATGATTTCAGTTTGAGTATAAGGATTACTTTTCAACAATCACTCTCCAAACAAATTCACGACTCATTCATACATATTGCCAAAAGCTTGCCCTTATCCACTACTTTAAGTTTGCCATACAACTCTTAGGATCACGATAGGACTTTCTTAGCTTCTAACATAGGCTCAGCATCAGGTAGGTATATTTAGATATACTTTAGTGCCTTCTTTTTCCCTTCTTGACATATCGGCTAAACATACCAATTTTTATAATCATTTTATTTTGCCCAGTTTCTCATATTCTTTCACCTTGCTATTCCCTTATTTCTTCATTTGTGTAAGTGACACTCTTCTTTTCTTGCTTGTATTTATTGTATTTTGTTTTTATATTTCTCTTTTCTTTCAACTGATTCTTGAGTCATTTACTTTTGTTCTTTCTCTCTCTTTGTTCGTTCAACCACACTTCCCAGAGCATTCCTCATAATAGCCACCCTCAACTCATGACTTTGCCATTAGTCAAAGTACACAACACCCAAAGATGGGTCAGGGCCATAAGAAGGTTGTTTACTACATTAGTCACCCTCAACTTATGCTTTTGGCATAATCTGAGGTGCACATGTCCAAGGAAGGACCAGGGCCAACACATTATTCCCAGAAAAGATCAGTTGGGGTGAAAAAGAAAGGTCTACTTTAAGCTCAAATCATTTGGATCAAAGAAGGATTAATTTCATTTTGTATTTTTGTATTTAGTCTAAAAATGGGCTATATTGAACAAGGGACTATGATCCTTTTCTAATTGTCTATTACAACTTACTTTTAGCAGGACTAACCAGGCAAGTTCTAGATCAGTACAAATAATGGACTATTCAAATCTTCCTCACACTCACTTGACATCTCGTTACTCTACCAGAAATCAGACACCTAATTCGAATTTTAGACTTAGGGTCATGCAGTGGTGTATCTCTATGTCATGCTTAGATCCACACATTTATCAATTACTATGCCTAGTCATGCATCATTTTCATGTCATTAGGTTATCATTTTATCCATCATGCTTCAGAGTTAAACTATGTACACAAGATATAAACATGCCGGTTCAACAATAAAAATATTTAGTCTCTTGGGGAAAAAGAACACATGCAAGAAAACCCCAAATGAGGATAGTGAATTGGGCTAGTCAGACTTCACCCTAGCACTCACTTTCCATTTACCCCACCCCCAACAAAAAGATATGCAATTGTCCCCAATGCATAAAAAGTTGAAATACGAGAGTGGTAGGTGAAGCAAACCTGGGGCGCAAAGCGTCGACGATCAGCAAGGTGGTGGGTCCGTTTCCCCGGATTCCACTACCTCTGAATTTATACAGCCTCTGTAGTGTCCTCATCAGCAACAACACTATTAGCAGTGCGTCCCGCTATCTCCACATTTCTGGAGCTAGATGCCCCAACAACTAACTCTACAACCCTTATCCGATGCGCCTCCTCATCAGCAAGTGAGGCTCTCCTTGCGGCCTCCATCATACAGCACTCCTTCTTCCGTGCTCTACCCTCATCCTCCTCTTGACCCCTATGCCTATTTTCATGCTCTTGAGGGGGGGGGTGGAATCTCAAAAGTGGTGAATAAGGCCGCCATCACTGTGTCCTCAGCGGACTTTGCACAAGGGCCCTGAGATTCAGGCACCCTAGCCTCTAGGATTATATCAATGTCCGCTCGCAGACTCTCGACTGCAGCATGAAGGGTTGACACCATCCACCTGAGGGGCTGGCCGAGCTAGAACCCGCAACTCAAAGTTGTCCAAATGCTGATAAACCTCAACGATCTTCGGTTCTGTATGCTGGACCATTTTACTCCTCAAGCGCTCCTCTACCTCAGCAATAGACCTCTGCATCAAAGGCTGGATGTTATGTAGAAATATAGCCATCTGTGCCTCAAGTTTCTTGACCCTAGCAAGCGGGTCCAGTGCAGGGATAGGGGCTGAACGAGAGGAGCTAGGGACAATGCTAATGCCCGGGATAGACTCGACCGGGGTAGTGTCAGTGGTTTCAGATGCAGCCTGCATAGCTGTTCGAGCCTGTGCTACCGTATCAGCAAGATTGTCACCAATTGGAGGCAACTCTGGACAGGGCCCTCTTCGTGGACCTAACTCATTCGCCTCATCTTAGGTATGAATTCTTAGGAAATGGGAGGAAGAGGGAAATAAAATGTTCAAATGAAGGGGTGGGGGAAATAAATATGTTGAATTTTTTAAATATTACTAGCCGGGTCGGGTCGGGTACGCTCATTAATGACGCGACGAGATCCCGATGACGGTCTGTTGCACATGTGACGGTCCATCATTGATTCCGTCGCGTGCGCCCTAGTTGTGAAAATAAATGAAAGACATACCTGGCATGACGGATTCATGCGATGGTCCGTCATGTGCGTGACGGGCCATCGATGGGTCCGTCTGTGACTACTGCAGAGTGATTTTCTGGTGATGTGCCTGCAAATTTTAAACACATTAGTAGAAAAATGCTACCATTTCTAGAAAGAAAAACTATAAGTATTGGGTGCCTCCCAACAAGCGCCTGATTTAACATCGCGGCACAACTGAGGACACTTGATTACTCAGCCTTCATCAAGATGTTATGCGTTGATTCCTTCATTCGCCGATTAAGCATGACCAAAAGTAGGGTTTTATTCGTTGTCCATTTACCTTAAACCTCACACCCTCCTTCATTTCTAACTCAACTACTCAATGAGGGGGTACTTGGGTAATAAAGTAAGGGCCGGTCCATTTGGACTTCAGCTTGCTCGGAAACCAACGCAACCTAGAATTGTATAAAAGCACCAAATCCCGAACTACAAACTCTCATTTTTAACTTTGTAGGTCACAGCGCTTCTTCCTCTTTTCTTTGTAGGATATAACAGATACCGATTGGAGCTCACCACTCTACCTCATGGACCTACAAATGTTGAAGGTCGCTTCTTCATTGTTCAATCGAAATTTCATCTGCCCCTTTTCCATATCAACTAAGGCTCTACCTGTAGCAAGGAATGGCCTACCAAAAATAATAGGCACTTCAAAATCGAATTCACAATCAAGAATAACAAAATCTGCAAGAAATATGAATGACTCAACTTTTACTATAACATCGTGGAGTATCCCTATAGGACTTTTCACTGTTTGATCGGCCATCAGTAGACGCATCGCAGTGGGCTTTGGTTCACCCAAACCAACTTCTTGTAAATCGAGAGGGGCATGATATTTATTCTTTCCCACAGATCACATAATTCTTTCACAAAATGTAATTACCCGACTGTACAACCAAGAGTCTAACTATCTGAGAGTCTAACACAAAAAATGAGGTTTTTTGAACTATTTATAAAAAACAAAAAAAACTAATCAAAGAAGGACTCTAATTGCTGGAAATCTGTCAAAACGCGTCTGGGTCGACATACCTCGCGACAAATCGTCGTGGTCACGACAGTCTGTCATGGACTCCGTCATCCCATACTTTGCAAATTCTTCTACTGATCTCTTTATTACCCTCGTCAGAAGGTATGACGGATCGTCATAGGCACAACGGTCCATCGAGGGTCTCCGTTCCATAAGACTTAAACTCTTGGAATTTGGGTACTGGGACGACTTCTCTGATCTTCATAATAAACCAGTAGTACGGACCGTCATGGGTACGATGGTCCGCCACGCACTTTTTAACCCCACACTTGGTCAGACTTCCCCTTCTTTCTTCAGCAGCTTCACCACGATGCCACCTACGCACCCTTACAGGCTCGACGGACTGTCACAGGCTCCGTAGGTGGTAAGTTTTCTGCATTTCTTGCTTAAAAACTTCTGCGTTAATCCTTGGACAGATTTCCTACAAATAAATAGAAACTTACATAAAAATAAATATAAAAAGGCTTTTGGACACACACTAAACCTAAGCAAAAAGAATTAAATATACCGTGAAACCACGGTATATGAAAAAATTTGATACGCTCAAACTTACTTCTCAAATGAGGTTGGATCGTTCCCACGAGGAAAATAGTTCAAACTTAACTTTACTCTACTATTACTATTGTTCTGTCAATTATTCCCTTAGAAAACAAAGACCATAAAAGGGAGGTTTTTTACTTCTAAATGAATATAATTAACTAGCTAAATTAAAGGAGACAACTAACAGATTCAATTGTTTGAGTTTAATTAGTTAATAAAAGTAACTAGGGTTTACATATCCCCTACAGGTTCCTAACTTCATAATTCTAACTATAACAATTCTTTCCTAGTATCTTGCATGCAAAGTGATAAGTTATGTATCTCTAAATCCTTGGTCCGGCATCTAGAAAATTTCACTCCGCACCTTGGTTCGGCTACATGTGTTTCTATACTAAAACTTACCTTTACCTCATATTAAGCATCGTATTCGATATTTGACTATGTTACCTCGTACCAATCAATACTAACCTCTTAGATAGTATACAATAAATCTATGTTGATATTTCTTTTCCTATTATCTACTTTCTTGGTCCGGCAAGCAGCATTAAGGCGAGTTGTAACGTTGGTCATACATTAAAAAGACTTCTAAGCAAAAGAATTATCAATACTTGCAAGACACTAGTCTAGTCATATGGGATCATGCAGTACTGTTGTCGGCGATGATAGCCGGGTTAGAGGTGGACTTTACGTGGCTTCTACAAGGGGTCATGCACGAGAACTCTTTTAAGGTCACAACTACTTACCCTTTCCTGTGCATGATATTTTTTTATGTAGGTCCGCAGGGGTGCCTATCTGGCACATTGATCAGCTGAAGACCCTGCTGGGCACTGTTGATATAGGCCTGATCGGTGATGAGGCCAATGAGTTTGCTCCACGCGGAGGGCCCCATTCAGAGTTGCCTCCACTTGGTGACAATCTAGCTGATACGGTAGCACAGGCTCGCACGACTACCCACGCTGCTTCTGAAACCACTAACACTACCTATGTCGAGTCTATCCCGGGTAGTAGCACTGCCGCGAGCTCCTCTCGCTCAGCCCTTTTCCCAGCTCTGGTCGCGCTTGCTAGGGTCCAGAAACTTGAGGCACAGATGGCTACACTTTTGCATCACATCCAGCCTTGGATGCAGAGGTCTATTGCTGAGGCAGAAGAGTGGTTGGAGCGGAGAATGGTCCAGCACATAGAGCGGAAGATTGCTGAGGTTCATCAGCGCTTGGATGCTTTTGAGTTTCGAGTGCTAGCGCGGCCAGCCCCTCAGGTGGATGTGTCGACCCTTCAAGCTACGGTCGAGAGTCTTTGTGCAGACATTGATATGATCCCAGAGGCTAGGGTGCCTAAGTCTGAGTCCCTTTCTGCACAGCCTGCTGAGGACACAGTGATGGTGTCCTTATTCACCACTTCTGAGATTCCACCACCTGCCCCTCCAGAGCATGCCAAAAGGCATAGGGGTCGAGAGGAGAATGAGGCTAGAGCACAGAAGAAGGAGCGCCGTGAGATGGAGGCTGGGAGGAGAGCCTCGTTTGGTGATGAGGAGGCGCGTCGGATGAGTGGAGTTAGCTTTTAAGGCATCTAGCTCCATAAATGTAGAGATAGCGGTAGGCACTGCTGATAGTGTTGTTGATGAAGAGGACACTACTGAGGGTGTCTAGATTACAGAGGTATTGGGTTCCGGGGAACCAGACCCACCAACTTGCTGATTGTCAGCGCTTTGCGCCCCAGGTTTGCTTCACCTAGCACTCTCATATTTCAATTTTTTATGCATTGGGGACAATTTCATGTCTTTTTGTTGGGGGTGGGGTAAATGGAAAGTGAGTTCTAGGGTGAAGTCTGAGTAGCCCAATTCACTATCCTCTTTTGGGTTTTCTTGCGTGTGTTCTTTTACCCCAAGAGACTGATTATTTTTTCTATTGAACCGGCATGTCTATATCTTGTGTACAAAGTAAAACTCTGAAGCATGATAGCAAAAATGATATCTTGATGAAATGAAAATGATGCATGACTAGGCATAGTAACTGATAAATGTGTGGCTCTAAGCATGACATATAGATGCACCACTAGATGACCCTAAGTCTAAAATTCGAACTAGATGTCTGATAGTCTGGTAGAGTAACGAGATGTCAAGTGAGTGTGAGGAAGATTTGAATAGCCCATTGTTTGTACTGAGCTAGAACTTGCCTGGTTAGTCCTGCTAAAAGTAAGCAGTAATAGACAATTAGGAAAGGATCATAGGCCCTTGTTTAATATAGCCCATTTTTAGCCTAAATAAAAAAAACAAATGAAATTAATCCTTCTTTTATCCAAATGATTTCAGCTTAAACTAAACCTTCTTTTTCACCCCAACTAATCTTTTCTGGGAATAATGGTGGGGCCCTGGTCCCTCCTTGGACATTGAACACCGCAGCTTATGCCAAAAGTATAAGTTGATGGTGGCTAATTAAGTAAACAACCTTTTTATGGCCTTGAACAACTTTGGGTATTGTGTACTTTGACTCATGGCAAAGCAATGAGTTTAGGGTGGCTTTTATGAGGAATTCCCTGGAAAGTGGGGTTGAAAGAACAAAGAGAGAGAAACAACATAGGTAAAGTGACTCAATAACCAGTTGAAAGAAAAATGAAATAAATAATACAATAAATACAAGCAAGAAAAGAAGAGAGTCACCTACACAAATGAAGAAACAAGGAAAAATAGCAAGGTGAAAGAATATGAGAAACTAGGCGAAATAAAATGATAAAAAGTGGTATGTTTAATTGATATGTCAATAAGGGCAAAAAGTCACTAAAGTATACCTAAATATACCCTACCTAACCCTGAGCCTATGTTACAATATATGAAAGTCCTATCGTGATCCTAAAAATTTTATAGCGAACTTAAAGCAGTGAAAATAAGGGCAAGCTTATGGCAATATGTATAAATGAGTTTTGAATCTATTCTAAGAGTGAGTGTTGAAAAGTAATACTTATACTAAAACAGAAAGCTGTGTGTGAAAAATGAGGATGTTGTTTTGAAGTGAGGACACTAGTTGCAATACCGCAAATATTAGCACCTCGGTGAGAAATTGAAGAGGGTAGGTGTTAGTGCGTGGTGAGTTTTTGTCATGGTGTGATCCCACAAAATTCAAGCCTAATAGTGATAACATGCATAAATATGATGAGACAGATTGGGATTGATAACCAAATAATTGCGAAAGCTAAAACATGGATAGTATTGTACAAAGATTTTGTAGTGAGTCATAGTGCGTCGCTTGAGGACACACAATGAATTTAAGTTGAGGGTGTTGATATACAGTGTTTTCACGGTATATTTAATGCTCTTTGTTTAAGATTAGTGAGTGTCCAAAAGCCTTTCTGTATTGATTTTTATGTAAGTTTCTATTTATATGCAGGAAATCTATCAAAGGATGAACGCGAAAGTTTTTGAGCAAGAAGTGCAGAAAAGTTACCACCTACGGAACCTATGACGGTCCGTAGGTGGCATCGTGGTGAGGATGCTGAAGGAAGATGGGGAAACCTGACCAAGCGTGGGGTTACGAAGTGCGTGACGGACCGTCGTAGCCATGACTGTCCGTCTAGCTAGTTCGTCATGAAGTTCAGAGAAGTAGTCCAGTACTCAAATTCCTAAAGTTTAAGTGTTATGGAATGGAGACGGACTTTTGTGCCTGTGACAATTCGTCATACCTTCCGTCGAGGGTAATTAAGATAGCAGCAGAAGAATTTGCCAAGTATGGGACGAAGCAGTCAATAACGGCCCTTCGTAACCACGCTGCCTTGTCGCGAGATCCGTCAATCCAGCTGCGTTTTGACAGATTTTCAGCAAATAGAGTCCTCTTTGATTAGGTTTTTTGTTTTTTTATAATAGTTCAAAAACCCTCATTTTTGGGGTTAGACTCTCAGATAGATAGACTCTTGGTGATTAGACACTTTTATATTGTATTCTTAAGGAGATTATTTTGATTATTACACTTTGGATGTTTATACTTTCTCTGGAGTTGATTGTTGGTAATTTGTCGATTAATCAAGTAAATTTATGGATTTTATTCTTTCTCATTGAAGTAAGTGCATGAATTATTATATTACATATTTGAATATTGTGATTATGACTATGGGTAACTAAACTCCATAACTAGGGTTGTGGGAACCATAGGCGAATAATGAGGTAAAACCTAACTAAAATAACAATTCTAGAATAGTGTCATGCATGTATTAATTTACTCTTTCGCTTAGAACTCTTTTTACGGATGGCCAACGTTAAAACTCGCCTTAATGCTACTTTTCGGACCAAGGAGGTAGATAATATGAATAGAATTATCAACATAGATTTAGTGTATACTATCTATTAGGCTAGTATTGATTTGTACGAGGTAATAACTTAGTCAAATATCGAATAAGATGCTTAATATGAGGTAAAGGTAAGGGTTAGTTCAACATTACACGTAGCCGGACCAAGGTGCCGAGTGAAATTTTCTAGATGCCGGACCAAGGATTTAGAGATACATAACTTATAACTTTGCATACAAGATACTAGGAAAGAATTTTTATAGTTAGAATTATCAAATTGGGAAACTGTGGGGAACAAATAAACTTTAGTTACTTTTATTAACTGAATAAACTCCAACATTTGAATCTGTTAGTTGTCTCCTTTAATTTAGCTGTTATTTTTATTCATTTAGAAGTAAATACCCCCTTTTATTGTCTTTGTTTTCCAAGGGAATATTGACTCAATAGTAGTGATAATAGATTGAAGTTATGTATGAACTATTTTTCTCGTGGGAACGATCCTAACCTCATTAGTTGGGTTCTTTACTTGATATGACCGCTTTACTTCTTATTTGAGAAATAAGTTTGAGCGTATAAAATTTCGTTGTCTATACTGTCTGCCAAAAGTTCCTCTCTTCACCCTTGTATAAGTCCCTCACGACGGAGCCTGTGATGGGGCGTCAAAGCCACGACTGGCCGTTGACTGCTCCGTCGCCAAGGTCTGCCTGGGATAGACTGCACATTGATTTTTGGTCCGTCCTCAAGGACCCTTTGGTGGTACTTGGGCATAATTTCCCAGACATTTCCACCCCAAATACGACTGTATAAAAGTTTAACACTTATAACATGAATTTCATCCAAAACGAACAGGTAAAACCTGACGAAACTAGCCCAGACATCAAGGTCAACTCAAAACCTATCTTTCGAACGTCAATGACGTTCTGGACATTTGACCTCCAAACATCATGAAAATTTAAAAACTGCAATACATGCTATATTGAGTAAATTGATAACCATATAATCTCATGCATCAACCATAAACACATAAAACCACATATGAGGCACTTAGGTGACTTAGTCATCGAACGTCTTGGTCGTCCCTTGATGTTTGTCTTCCAATGCACCTAAAATCTTTGCTACTGCCTATATACCACATTATCGACCAAATTATGACCTTATATAACCATTACAACCATGTTAGGCTCTAGATTTACCTAAATAATTTTTGCGGTCTTACATGGCCCACTTATGGTGGCGGTGCTATGTGATCGATGTGGTCTTGTCGTCGTTACTTTGTGTATTATGACGATATTGGACTTGTAGCCAATACATGAAGTATTATGATGATGTATGAAATTGATTAGGTGAAGTATTATAATTTTCTGCTACATGTGATTATGTCACGACTGGAGTCTAGACCCTAGCTGAAACCAGCGTCGTTGACCTCTCAGAGGTCGCAAAAAAGCCTATATACGTCATCGTTACATCATCTAGGATAATTTTAGTGGAAAATTTTAAATTTTTTTGCTTAGACTTCTTAGTGAGAAACATTGAACTCGCATAACACTATCTGCATAAATTCATAAGCATTACAACAACAATCTAATACCAAGATAATCAAATGAAAGACATAGTCAATATCTGTATAAAATATAGAATTTCAAAAATTGCACCAAAATAATATATGAAAATAAATTGGAAAGAAACACTCATGGAATATACTCTACTAGCTAATGCTAGAATAAAATAGTAAGCATCCTTATAAGCATGAGGGACTACCAAATTCGGATGAAAGCTCCAAGTCTGGATAACTTTAGTGTCATTTCGTAAGTTCTAGCGTCCAGCTGCACATATACCTAAATGTAGAGACTTGTATGGGATTAATACACACTTGTACTAAGTATGTGTATATGCAAGGACTCACCAAGGACATGCATGAATAAGAAGAGCTCTCTCATAACGATATGAGTTAAGGAAAGTCAAGTCAAGTCAATTGACATGCAAAAATCGGACTAGGAAAGTCATGCTATGAGAGTAACTTACATCATCATACCTTACATATTTATCACAACACATAACATATTGATTATTAGCACATAACATATTTCGTATCATTCTTCCATATGCCATGAGACCCTGGAATCATGGACTTGACATTAGGACTTCCCAAAATGAGGGCTCAACATATGGGACCTCAATTAGGGTGCCTTCTTTTGTAAACACAAAGTCTGCTTCATTCATTCATACGTACTTCATTTTAATTAATTCGTAATCTAGTGTAAACACCAACGATACCTAGGATGTAGTTTAAGACTTTCATTGAGTTCGCTGTGCAATGACAAAGAATGACCTAGTGTCATTACTTAAGTTTAGCTCACCTCTTTATTATCCTATCCTAACACCTTTGGTATCATTCATTTCATTATGTGCATTACATGAGGGATGCCTCATTCTTTCTTAGGGAATTATAACATTAACCGATATAGATCATGTGAGAATCATGAAATCTAGTGTATAACCCCACACCGAAAACAAGTGGAATCAATCGGCAAAAATGAACCAAAAAATGCTAACGTATATAGGGAATCATACCCTGCTACAATACTATATTGGCACTAATAGGTTCAAAAACTAGGAGATATAAGGAGACCCATACCCGTTTGGACGGACAGTCTCATCTCATGAGAATTACACGAACCTCTGCCTTCCCGAAAGAAGGAATCACAACTCTTAGCTAGCCTATCAGTGCTTAGTATAAAGATCCATTACATTCATCTCATACATCACAGAAGTTGGCTTCTAGCACGAGGCATCATAGCTCACTAGATGATTTCTCATCTAATCATTTGTATTAAGTATGCTTTAACTTCAATACTTTCATTAGAGTGTTCATAGAGACTAGTCTCTTTATCAACCTTGCACTTTCATAGGTGAGTACGTTTTGGTAACATTTACTTAGGCTCCTTTGAGATTTCTCTCACCTTTCACATTAGCTTCTTATCAAGTTGTTACCACATTCATTAACTTTGTAACGTTTACTCTTCATAATTACTAATCACTTTACGTGAATGTTCATTTCTTCGTATGCGAATGCACTTGTCCCTTTATTGTGTGTCACACTCTTACCTAACCCCTCTAGGGTTTCGTCATCTCTTCACATAACATCTTAGTTTCACTTCATTTTAAACATATGCTAGACTTATGAGTCCATACATACAAGTTATGAGGATTCATTCATAGATCGTCTAAGTGATTCATATTTACCCAAGATTATGTGGTACAAGACTTATGCATCTTGTAGGTATGGCAAGATATCGATTTCGATCCTTAGAGGCAACATTCATTAAATATTTGTAGACGTACGACTTATGTGTCAATACGGGATTGGGCAAGGGAACCCAATTTTGAATCCCTTGAGCAACACTCAATTTTCGATTAAACTTGATAATTGCACTTTTCAGATTTGGGGGACCCTAGTTAAATCCCCATCAATCCCATACTATTTCATTTCTTTTCCTCCTCTCTTTCTCATTTAAGACAAGGAGGTTGTGGGATCAATCCCCCACAGGCTCATACTTTTTCTCTTAATTTATCTCTTAACTTTTTCACCTATGCAAGATATTTTGGGTTTAATCCCCACTCACCATATTTATTTTTCTCCTTTATTTTTTCTCCTAACTCTCTCATCTATTAAAGAGTTTGTGGGTTCAATCCCCACTCACCACATTTCTTTTTCTCCATTATTTTTCTCCTAACTCTCTCATCTATTCAAGAGGTTGTGGGTACAATCCCCACTCACCACTTTTATTTTTTTCCTAACTCTCTCATCTATTCAAGAGGTTGTGGGTTCAATTCCGCACTCACCACATTTATTTTTCCTTTCGTTTTTCTCATGAAATTTTTATTTAATATGAATTTGGTGAGGTCTTAGGTTCAATCCCGAATAACCTCACATTTGAAATAAAATATTAAAACATACCTCCAACTCCACAATAAAGGCCGAGACAATAATTTCCAGCAAGCTAGCAATTTGGTCCTCTTTCAATTCGTTTTTCTCTCATTTTTTGTGTTGATTCTTGGCATATTTCGTGTGAAATTTATTCTGAAAAATTACACTTTTATGAACATCACACTTTTAACATATTCTCATACGTAAAATAAAACATTTTAACATGTAAATTTCAAGCAGCAAAACATAGTGAATTCATGGCACGCACATGCACGAACAATTAACTTAATACACTTTCCCGGAACACATCTTTCATTCCTTACATAATTTCCTAATACACATCAAACATGTAATCACAACCAACCCTAATATCAACTACCATAATACATACCAACGCATACCTTGAATCTTTTAAAGGATCTAATGACAGGGGCATGCAACGGGGACAACCTTAGTTTTTCAATCACAATTAAACTGAACCTTAATGGTCTCTTGGTAAAAGTACAAAGAGAGAGGGAAAATCATACCTTAATGTATTTCAACACTTGTTTCAATTATGCCTGTTCTCACGACAGCACTGCGTCACCACCGAAATCCAAAACCCAATCCGTCGAGAAGAATGTTGTTGACGTTCGTTTTTAGCTTAGCTTTTTGTTTGAGTTTTTGTGTGTAATTTCTTCAAGAGTGAAGTTCTATTATTTTCACTTCTTTGGCTAATGGAAAACGTGAGAATGAGAGTGAGAGACGTGAGAATGAGAGGATTAGGATTAGGAAAGTTAGGTGGAGACTTAGTCAAACTAGGACTCCCCATTATTTATTATTAATAATATTATTATTATTTTCTATTAAAATCTTATTTTCTTTTAACTAAATAAGCAAATCAAATATTTTTTAATTTAACTAATTCAGTAAATACAAGAAATAAATTAAATCATTACTTCCACCAAGGCTCGAACCGGGTGGAGCAAGATTTTGCTTAAAGGATTAAATTCGGTAACCTCTACCTAAATTGCCCATCCACCATATTAATTAATTATGAAATTATATATTTAGGGTAATTACAATACTACCCTTAGCCTGGAAAAGATCATTTTACCCCTTGACACCCTCCAATCTTAAGTTTACCTTTTCTTAAGTCCGATTAATACTCATCTAGGTAAATCTTCATATTCGGGTGCCCTACATTGCTGGACCCAACATTTTCTAGCTCAACTAACTCTCAAAGATAGTTCCCTTGGCTTTTGCAGTGGTTCATAGGCCGATTCTACGCGCATCAATCCGTGTGAACCCAATTTAATCTAGGCATTCTAGATGCGTTAGACATTACTTAGCATAGTCATTTTAGGGTTTGTACATTATCCCCCCTTGGAACATTCATCCCCGAATGACACTGCACATAATTTTAAAATAAAGAGGATGATTTTCGAAAATATCTTAACATACTTGAGACTTTACTCTTTGTGAATTTTTGTTTAAC
Source organism: Solanum peruvianum (assembly GCA_027705065.1). NCBI lineage: Eukaryota > Viridiplantae > Streptophyta > Magnoliopsida > Solanales > Solanaceae > Solanum > Solanum peruvianum. The sequence goes on along the minus strand of JAKWJD010000348.1, from coordinate 15,014 downwards.
ACTCACTCAGGACAATACATATTACTCAAGCTTATCTGAAACTTCATATTTGAGATTGAGGAACTTCCTTCTAAATCGCACTTAACTTGATGCACCTCACAACTCATGCAACACATAAAAAATTCATGTCCACGCTATACAAAAACAACAATATGATATGCAAACATGAATTCATTTTAACTCACATAGTGCAATTATTACACATACACTTTTTGTACATACAACACCAAGTTGACTATTGTAGTAAAACTTAGAGTTTCTTAAGTAAAACAAGCCTTAGGAGGAGTATATCTAACCACTTATATAACATCTTGTTTGCCTTAAGATTTGAAATCATATGGCTTTGTTGGATTGATCCATGCCCTGCCCCTTTATACTCTATCTCATTTGGCAACTTAAACCTCACTTCCCTTGTTTTATAGTCTATGGTAGCCTAACACTTATGGAGAAAATCCATACCTAAGCTATTCAATGCTTTTTTTGAAGAATATCTGGTTCACATATTAGTAGGTTAGTGCACATCCTTGAAACGTACTAGAAGCTTCGCATTAATTGACTAAGGAACTCCTTCATAAAATATTCTCATCAAAGCATACAACATAAATATACACATAAGTCACATAAGTAAGTTATTAACATGGTTAGTCCAACATATTAACTTCACTAGTGCATAAAACCCAACATGAAAAACTAATTTAGGCTACGCACCCGAGACACACAAGAGGGATCTTCCCCTTCACCCCTAAATTTGAGTGGAAGAATCGTTGCCTCCTTAGAGCCTCTTCACAAGGTCCATTCGGCCGAACTTTGTCCTTCCCTTTTTTCTTGGCCTCTAATATACAGATAATCCTCCATCATGTGACCTAGTTATGTACAACTATAACAAGCGTTAGAGACCCTCATACACTCTTCTCCATGAAGTTTTCCACACTTCCTACAAGGTGGCCTCTCATGATGTGTATCTACTTCACTGTTTCTCTTAACTCTAGGCTCGGAATCCCTATCACAGCGACCTTTGAGGAACTTGACTCCCCTTGATGGGAGAGTCCTTTCTTAAACCCGGGTTTATCCCTTATTTTAGTACTACTCTTCCTTGAAAAATTCTACTCAACTTGCCTTGACCTGTTCCCTTCCCTAGTATGCTTCCTCTTCCTGCTTTCCTCCTCTTGTTGGACACGGACCCTAAGCCTAGAAAGTCCCATGCTATCATGCAACATATATGCCCTACACTCCTCCTCGAGATCCTCAACAATCTTACATCCGGTGTAAACGGGAGGATTCACCCTCGTGAAGTCCCTTAACATGCAATCCATGGTGCTGGAAGGTGGGTTATCCCTTGGAATACCTTGTTGCTTCGTCTGGGCTGTCATAGCCTGAGCTTGTAAAGTGATGGCTTGCATCATCTGTACCAAGGCTGTCCTCACTTCTCCATTTGTTAACCTAGTTGGGTTAAAAGGCATCTCCATTCCAGTAGCTGGAGCCTTCGGAGGAACTTGATTTACCCCAGCACATGCTCTTCCAATCTCTCCGCCTGCATTTCACCTCGTATTCATCTTTCTGAATCTCAAGAGTTGATGTTAGATACTCTCTTAACACCAATAAATTAGACAAGAGGGAAAGCACGATAAGATCAGAAGAAGGAACTTTTTCCTATGCATCATGCAGTCTCTAATTCAGGATAGTGGTGCACTTCAGTACCATGACTTAGAAACTACTCAATGTGGTTGATGTGAACTTATGATCCTCGAATTTTAGCCTCTCTCTGATACAAACTTTGTCATGAACGGACTCTATACCCTATCCAAAACCGGTGTCATTGACCTCTCTGAAGTTGCAGACAAGCCTACGTATGTCATCATTACATAATCTAGGTTCATTTTAGCAGAAAATTTGAACTTTTTGTTTGCTAAGACTTCATAGTGAGAAACATTGAACTCTCATAACACTATCTACATAAACTCATAAGCGTTCACAACAACCATCTAGTACCAAGATAATCAAATGAAATACATAGTCAATATCTGTATAAAATATAGATTTGTCAAAATGGCATCAATACAATATCTTAAAATAACTCGGAAAGAAACACTAGTGGGACATACTCCACCAAATATTGTCTATGTCTAATGCTAGAATAAAATATGAAGCATACTCAAAAGTATTAGGTCCTACCAAATTCGGATGAAAGCTCCACGTGTGGATAACTTCACTCTCGATTCATAAGTTCTAGCGTCCATCTGCACCTGCACCTAAAAGTAGAGAGTTGTATGGGATTTGTAGACACTTGTACTAAGTATGGGTATATGCAAGCACACACCAAGGACATGCATTATTAAGAAAAGCTCTCTCCTAACAATATGAATTATGGAATGTCAAGTCAGTGGGCTTGCAAAAATCGGATTAGGAAAGTCATGGTATGAGAGTAACATGCATCATCATACGTAACATATTGCACACAACACATAACATATTGCTTATTAGCACATAACATATTTCATATAATTCATCCATATGCCATGAGACCTTGGAATCATTGAATATATATTAGGAGTTCCCAAAATGCGGGCTCAACATATTGGACCTCAATTAGGGAGCCTTCTTTAGGAAACACAGAGTCTTCTTCATTCATTCATATGTACTTCATTTTCATTCGTGCCTAAGCTAGTGTAAATACCAGGCTTACCTAGGATGTAGTTTAAGACTTTTAATGAGTTTGCTGTGCAATGACCAAAATTGACCTAGTGTCATTACTTAAGTCTAGCTTACATCTTGATTATCTTATCCTAACACCTTTTGTATTGTTCATTTCATTATGTGCAGTATTTGAGGATTTCCCCATTCTTTCTTTGGGAATATTAACCTCAACCGACATAGATCATGTACGAATCATGATATCCAACGTTTAATCCAACACCAAAAAGTGGTGGAATCACCGGCCTTAGTGAACCAAAACACGCTAGTATATATAGGAAATCGAACCCTACTAGAACCCTGTATTGGCAGTATACGTTCAAAGACTAGGATATATAAGGAGTCCCATACTCGTCTGGACGGACAGTCTCATATCATGAGAATTACACCAACCTCTGCCTTCTCGAAAGAAGGAATCTCACCTTATAGGTAGCCTATCGGTTCTCAGTTTAAAGTTCAATTACATTAATCTCATACATCATAGAAGCTAGCTTCTAGCATGAGGCATCATATCTCATTAGATGATTTCTCATCTCATCATTAGTATTAAGTATCCTTTAATTTCAATACTTTCATTACGGTGTTCATAGATATTGATCTCTTCATTAACCTTATAATCTCATAGGTGAGTACGTATTGGTAACATTTACTTAGGCTCATTTATGATTTCTTTCACCTTTCACATTAGCTTCTTATCAAGTTGTCACAACATTCATTAACTTCAGCACATTTACTCTTCATAATTACACACCTCTTTACGTGAATGCTCATTTCATCAACCCCAATGCACTTGTCCCTTTAATGTGTGTCACACTCTTACCTAAACCCTCTGGGGTTTCATCACCTCTTCACAAAAAATCTTACTTTCACTTACTTTTAAACGTATGGTTGACTTATGAGTACAAACATACAAGCAATGAGGGTGCATTCATAGTTCATCTAAGTGATTCATATTTAGCCAAGATTATGTGGTACAAGATTTATGCATCTGATACGTATTCCAAGATATCGATTTCAATCCTTAGAGGCAGCATTCATTAAATATTTTTTCACGTACGACTTATGTGTCAATACGGGATTGTTCAAGGGAAACCGATTTCGAATCCCTTGAGCAACACTTAATCTTATATTAAACTTGATAATTGCATTTTTAAGATTTGGGGGACCCTAGTTCGATCCCCATCACTCCCATAATATTTAATTTCTTTTCCTCCTCTCTTTCTCGTTTAAGGCAAGGAGTTTGTGGGATCAATTCCCCACAAGCTTCTTCTTTTTCTCTTAATTTATCTCTTAACTTTCTCACCTATGCAAGAGGTTGTGGGTTCAATCCCCACTCACCACATTTATTTTTCTACTTTATTTTCTCCTAACTCTCTCATCTATTAACGAGGTTGTGGGTTCAATATCCACTCACCACATATATTTTTCTTCTTTATGTTTTCTCCTAACTCTCTCATCTATTCAAGAGGTTGTGGGTTCATTCCCCACTCACCACATTTATTTGTCTCTTTTATTTTACTCCTAACTCTCTCATCTATTCATTAGGTTGTGGGTTTAATCCCCACTCACCACATTTATTTTTCTCTTTTATTTTTATCGTAACTATCTCGTCTGTTCAAGAGGTTCTGGGTTCAATCCCCACTCTCCAAATTTACTTTCCTTTGGTTTTTATCATAAATTTTTTATGTAATTTGCATTTTGTGAGGTCTTGGGTTCAATCTCCAATGACCTCACATTTGAAATAATAATTTAAAACAAAGCCCCAACTCTAAATACAGGCCGAGACCAACATTTCAAGGAAGCTGGAAGTTTGGTCCTCTTTCAATTCGTTTTTCTCTAATTTTTTTATGTTGATTATTGGAATTTTTCTTGTGACATTTATTCACCAACATTACAATTATATGAACATCACACTTATAACATATTCGCACACGTAAAGTACAACATTTTAACATGTAAATTTCAGGCAACAAAACCTAGTTAGTTCACGACACACACCTGCACAAACAATTAACTTAATACACTTTCCCGGAACACATCTTTAATTCCTTACATAATTTCTGAATACAAATTAAAACATGTAATCACAACAAGACATAAAATCATCTATAAGAAACATACCAATGCATAGTTTAAATCTTTAAAATGATCTAATGAAAGAGGCATGCAACAGGGACAACCTTAGTTTTTCAATCCTGATTAAACTGAAACTTAACAGTCTCTTGGGAAAGGGACCAAGAGAGAAGAAAACTTATATCTTAATGCCTTTCAACACTTCTTTCAATGCTACCTATTCTCACAGGTCGCAAACAAGCCGCTTCTTATCTATCATCACAATCATATAGTGAAACTTGCAGAAAATTTAAAACTTTTAAAGCATAATGAAGTATACATAGAAATCATATAACTAATACATAGATTAATATTCTAATAATCTCATATTAAACAGTAATATACAATTTATGAAACATTTTAAATGAAATGATCAATATATAACGTAATAGTTTGCCAAAACATCCTATACAAAGCTTCGAAATAAACATATGAAAAGAAACGCTAGGGAAAACATCAAATAACTTTGTTAAAAGTACTAGGATAGAAATAGAAGTGTAGAATCCTTGAACTCAAGAGGACCTACCAAAGGTTGGAGATCAATCAACCAAACAACTATGATGAGTCTTCAACCTTCTCTCTAACCTGCACGTATAAAGCTAATAATAGTAAAGGATTTGTACTCACTTTTACTGAGTATGGGTGTAAGAACACAAAAATGGAAGGACTATGCGTGATCAAGGAAATCTCTTCCTATAACAATATGCCATTTCCGAAAAGTGAAGTCACTAGACTTCCCTAATTCGTTATTTTTGAATTGTAGTATGAGTATGACTTATTTTAATGCATTCAAAGCACACAAATCATTTTTTTGAATAAAACCTTATAATCATGAACATAATTTTAAAACAACTCGAACAAAATTTAAAAATTTTGTTCCTACAAACCCGAGAGCCCTCTTTTAAAAACTTAGTTTATTTTTCAGATCTTTTTTCTTCTTATTGTTGTGTAATGCAATGATTCTTTTGACCCTATGTTTTACGTAGAAGTGCAATGATTCATTTTAGTCTCATACCTACAATGAATCAAGTAAGTAATCCGAAGGACTAAGGAAATAATTTAACTACCATTTAGCAAGAAATCCTATTAAGCCAATCTTTATTGATTATGCCTATTATTTGACCCTTTGTATAATATAAGAATTCTTTATAAGCCAATCTTGTTTTGCTATGATAATCTTCATAATAAAATAAATAATTACAAGCCAATCTTATTTGGCTTTGATCATTTTCATTATATAAGAATTCATTGTAGGCTATGCCCATTGTCTGGTGAAACTTCATTCTTATCAAGCAATCATGGCTAATATTCTTAAGCTCTCACTTTCTTAGCTCATATTGAACCTACAGTTCTTTTTATTTCTTTCTTACTTTCTAAAAGAAATCTTTATAATTAAGATCATGCGAGCTAACATGAAATTCAATGTCTGCCCCACACCAAAAAGGGGTAATTCACCGATCAAAGTGAATTTAGATTATGTGAGCTAACATGAAATCCAGTGTATGTCACACACCGAAAAGGGTTGGTTCACCATCTAAAGTTAACCCATGTTAAGTGTTCTTCCCACACCGAATATAGGTTCTTCACATCTAAAGTTAATTGAATACTTTCTTTGAGAATTTAACTGACATAGATCATGTGAGTTAAGCATGAAATCTAGTGTCTGGCCCACACCAAAAAGGGTTGGTCTCACCGGCCAAAGTGAAATTGCATCACACCTAGCTTGCTTAGATGAAATCCACTGGCTAGTTCCTATGCTGGCAACATAGTTCGAAAACTAGGAGATATACGGAGACTACTTATCCATCTTGGTGGTAGCCTCATTTCATGAGGCTTACATGTGCTGGCACAAGCTCATTGCTATTCTATCGGTGCTTTTCTCAACTTCTTTTTCTTTACATATTTTAGAGTTTACTCAAACATTATGGAAGTTTGCTTCTAGTTATGAGGTTTACTTAACTCTTTGGATAACCGGTAATCCCTTTCTTTACTTGATGAAATGTGAATTTAACCTTAAATTATAATCTTTGAGTTGATGAGACTCGTCTCACGATTATTAACACCATCATATGTGAGTATCTTTAACATTGTTTTCTTAGGTGTATGAGAGACGTCTCACTTTCTTTAACACCCCATTCTGATCACTTTCCCAAGTCAAAGTCTTTTAATTATGTTATTACTCACCTAAAATCGTTTGATGTCTTTTGGTAGCTTTATAACATTTTTTATAAACGTTAAGAACATTTCTCAATGTGTTACTATGTTCATAATTCATTTAAAAAGGGTATGTTGTGACTTGTCCCAGTGCTTGTCATACCCTTTATTGTGAATACAAAGTTACATTGGTCATTCTTAATTTGGTTTACATTGGTGATTAGCCAATCTTTCCATCATTCTTTCAAAGCTATATTGTAAGCCAATTCCATTCAACTTTTTGGGCAAAACAATGTTAGCCAATTTATTGGCATGAACCAATTTTTCTTAAGCTATTTTCATTATATTATAACTAACCAAATTAATTAATTTAATGAATAATGGAGTGATTCCTCAACATGAACAAGTTGAAACTTTGACATTTTAACACTAACTAAACTTCATAGCCAATTCATAGTAACTTCATATTCTCGAAAAAACAAGTAAACCTTATATCATTCCTTAATTTGTGTAACTAACACTCAAATCATTCGAATCCAATCTATAGTCCTCATTAATAATTATTAAATCAAGAACCTACACATAAAAATCAATTGTCACCACATACCAACGACATGTTTGTGATTTACATATAAATACTTATTAGAATCGAAAACAATGATAACTAGGGAGATGGACGCTCAACTATGTCATTGGGAATAACCCTAGTTTCAAAATTCATGAGTTTGCAACATTTGAAAAACCTCTTGGAGGAAGAATTCCTGGATAAAAAAACCCCATACCGTAGAGATTTAAATAATGAAGATCACCTTGCACGAAACTTGATGAAAACCTTGAAATCGCCTAAGAGAATCGAGAGAAAATTTCTATTTTTTCTTTTCATTTGTTTAATGTTTTTCGTCGTGAATTTCTTAGTATTTGAACGTGATTCTATGTATTAGGAACTTATATTGACTCATTCAACTTAGGATAATTAAGTAAATTTAATATATGAATTACTTAATTACTAAAACGACCCTCCTAGATTGACTAAAAATAGGAAAACATTTAATTAGTCAAATATGAAATTTTTTCCTAAGAATTTCAGCTTTGATTGGAAATTTCCCTTAATTAATTATTTTCTTAATTTAATTAATTAATGTACCTAGTGTAATTACTAAAATACCCCTATGTCATTGGGAACATAACTAACCCTTTTGGACCATCTTAGGTTAGTACTAGGATATTTGTCAGTTAGTTCTTTGTCTAGTGTTAGCATTTTGTTTTTTCCTCTTAAATTAATTAATTATGTTGCTAATTTAATTAATTAGGTTACATAGGGTAATCACTAAAGTACCCTTAAGTCTTTAGGACCATAACTAACCCTTTGGATTATCCTATGTTAGATACTAGGATATTTCTTGAAATAGTAACTAGGTTAATGTCACCCAATTATATCCTAGGTTTTCGGGTGCACTAGATAATTTATTCTTCTTATCCTAGATTATTTAGCTATTTAGGTCAGTTAGTTAGAGTCTAGAGTTTGTTAAATATCTAGACCCCACATTGTTGGACCGTTGTGCACACCTGCCCCTTAAATTCCCTAATCGAATTCGGTTAGGGTGGTCCCCTCCCTTGGCCGCTTCTTCACTTGTGCTTGCACATTTGTTGCTTGCACTTTATTAACTAACTATTCCTGATGTTTCATCTAGAATGTTTAGTTATTGTCCCATGGATCCTCACTATGTTCTTAGGAACTTCTTAATCTACATGACCATTTTAAGTTGTCATGTGCTATGACACATGGCTACCTCCTATCTATTATATATTTTGAAGAATATTATATTTTATCTTACGGTCTTCTTTGCAGGTAAATTTCTTAAACCAGCTCATTAATACTTAGAAAAATTGGCTAACACCCTTTAAGCCAATATTTTCTAACATGCCCAATATTTTGCTTATTTGGGTATTATATAGAAATTGGCTAATACCCCTTAGCCAATTTTCTATACTATGCCCAATATTTCTCAATATTGGGCATTGGAATGCCTAGGTATCCCCAATATGGATTCTTAAAGACCTATTACACTCTTCACTAGACATGTAATTTTCTAGAATGTTACAGTGTTCTTTACTCTTGGGATATATTTCCCCAAGAGGTCCTTCAAAATTTGATTGTTAAATCACCCAATTGATAGGATTTTCTCTATAATTGGGCTTTATTTTAAATTTGAAATTGCTGATTGATATGCCTAATTGTGATTACCGATGTCTAATTATGTATAGTTTTTTGAGTAATTGTTGTTGATTATTGGGTATTTCTTATAGATCTTGTCATTTCCCCAATTCCCCCAAATCTTGGATCTTGCTTATGAATTGATGGAAATTGAAGAATGTATTGATATTTAGATTTTTCCTAACTAATATAATTCATTCATGGACTGCCATGGGTTATGTATCGTTGGTATTGGATCTATTCTTGAAGAGTTCCTTATTAACCTTTTCCCCTTAACCCTAGTTTATGAAATGAGGTTTAATTGATTAGTGTTGATGTAATTGACATAGTTGTTGTGTTGACTACTATTATATGATGTTATTACACCTATTGATGGATGAAAATGGTTGGTTGATTGTAAGACCATTGAAGAAGGCTTAAGAAGGTTATTGGTAAGCCCTTGTGATCTTTAATCCTTTGCTTCAATTGTGATGGCTTATACTTGATGATGAAGTTTACTTTAAGTATTACAAATGATTAGATTAAGTAGGTCATGGTATGATGAATGTAATTTAAATGTCTTGACCATATGAATTGTGAGATTATGATTAAGGTACGATGATATAAGGTTTATTGTGAATAATTTATGTTCCTTACTATGATATGACTATGCTATGTTGATATCCCAAATGAAGGGTTGTTATGAAAGGACACTCTCATGCAATTCCTAATGAGCTAATGACTATGAATATACAAGGGGTTAGTCTACCATGACCTATACTATGTAACAATGTTAAAGGATGACTTGAACACATTTCAAAAGGGACTCTAGCTTGCAACTAAGTGACAGAATAGTGAGATGTGTCCCTTCCCAATTAGGGAAGGTAAGTTCACTATGTTCTCATGAGATAAACATTATAATGCAAACTGCATTAAGAGAGTCTCTACAATGTCACCTAATTCATGAACTATGTTGCCTCCATATGAATACTAGCTAGCGGTTCCACCTAGAACACTATGTACATGTTTGGTTCTACCTTGGCATGTATACCACCTTCTTTTGGTGTAGTGTTTCATGACACCGAACTCGACATTTAGCTCATGTGGTCTATCTGGGTTAAGGCTATTTTTCCCGAAAGTAAAATGAATGAATACATGTAAAGTAAGATAGGCATTAAGTTGGATGACTTTGGGGGGTTTACTTAGGATAGGTAGGGTTATGAGACTCTACCTATACATTCACAAGTTAATTCTAAAGGGAATCCTAGGAGATGGTCTTATTAGGAAATTTATGATGTTGACTTTTTATGATGATATTCTTGTATGATGTTTGATATATTGATGAACATGTTGTGTGTCTATATTTTTATGTGTAGTTATGACTACCTATGATGATATGTTGTATGTTGCAAAGCATTAATTATGATTTCTTACCTTGTTGACTTAATTTAGTGGGGTTATGGGGCTTCACATGAGCATTGAACTTGTAGGTTTGGGATAGGATGGTTGCTAAGGGTTTTGTATTTTATGTTTACATGAATTATTCAACATGAAATGTTGGTATGACTTTGTGTTGATGTCTTCTTTAGGTATGAACATATCATATGTTATGGTGATCTTATCTTGTATATGTTCTCCTGTATGTACAATAAGACTTTCTAAATGACTTAGCATGTTTTCTAAAGTAATGGTCCCTTACATATAAACTTTCAAATGTTTTATGTTCATATACCCATACTTACTTTAAGTGGTTGTACTAACACATATTTGAATTTTTTCTACAACTATGTAGGTTCTAGCCGTTGAGTTTCTTAGCGGCCGATTGTAGAAGATTTGGACTCTTTTCCTAAAAGTCTTGGTAGGTACTCATGTTTGGGGGAATTATCTTTTTCACTATTCTAGAGATGTAGTTGCTTATGTCTAAAGACGTTTATTCTTTCCTTTATCATATCATACATCATTGTAAGCATATATGGCATATTAAAGTAGTAATGGCTAAGTCAAATATTGTATTTGGTTTAGATGTTTTTATGTGCGATGTTCCTATTAGACTATGTTTTGTATATTTTTAAATTGTTTAAAAGTAGAAGCCTAAGTAAGTTTCCTATGCGATGAGTCAATGTAAACTCCCGATGTGATATGTAGAATTCTAAGTACATTTCACTATGTATGTGGATATTTTTTATTTTATCCACATTTTAGCATATCATATGTTATGACGATTGCGAAGAGGCTATTCTTAGTTCTTTTTGAGGATTACGATGCCGGTTTCGTCAAGGGGTGCTCCCCAGAAATGAATAGAGGGGTGGATACATTTCCTACTATTGCGTTTAGAGGAATAGAGGCCAAGGAAGTTCCTCCTAGTGCTCCGGACGATGGTGCACTATAAAGGAGTCGTTTTTATCCGCTCCAATCTATACCCAAGTCGAGTTATGATTTTGTTAAATAATAGTTTTCTCTCTTTTGTTTCTATGGGTTCCTTGTATGTGGGAGAGCATGGTCAATAGTTAGATTTTAATAGTATCGTGTTGCATTTGGTTTAGTAGACTTCAATGAAAATGGATTTCATTGATCTCCTTGCATTGGGAAGTATCATGATGTTATGTTTATTTTGTAAAATGATTTTATATAGATTTGTCTATCATATTTTCATTCTTTAATCATAAATTACATAAATGTTGCATTAGTGGAATTTGGGTATATTTCACATTAAGGTTTAGAATTTCAGTGTAATGAATTTGAAATTTTGACTAAATTGTATTTTTATGAAAAGTAGTTATAATTGTGTTTCGTAATTTTTTATGTAACCATGATAATGTGTGGAGAAATATGTTCACCTATATGAAATAACAATGTGAGTCTTATTGCATGATTAGTTGTAGATGAAAATCCAACCTTTTTGCTCTGTTTTGAGTCACTTGATTATGTGAGACTGGTGTTTCTCCACACTATGTGTATTGTTTATGTTTGGTATGGTTACGTTCTGCTAGTGTTGAGATTATTATATCTTGAAATTGTTTAAAATAAATCATGTATCATTCGAGGACGCAGGTCGTTCAAGTAGGGGAGAATGTAACGCCCCTTAAAATGAACAACGTGAAACTAGACCCTAACATGTGAGTCATGAGGTTTTAAAGTCGTCAAATTGTTTATAATGGTGCTTACATGCAGTGATTTAAGTTTGGAGGTTAAACATCCAAGAATATCCGAAAGTTTTGCCTTGAAACGTGCTTGTGTGCCTTAGTGTGTTTTTTCTTATTTCTTACATGTTCGTTTTGGTTGAAATTGATGTGAGAGGTTCCAAACATGTATACGAGTGAATTTTGGTTGGACACGTCTGGGAAAATTTTTCAATATATCATTCAAAGGGTCCTTAAAGAGGATCTAACTTGTGGGTCAAAACTTCCCAAAGTAGTCCCAACCAACGAGGCACATTAACGGACTGTACGTCCATATATGCCCCCATCGATCGGGGATTAGGTGCATTATTATTCTAGGGATCTTAAGATCCCATTTGACAGTATCTTAGCAAAAAGATTGTTCCGAGTCCGACCCATCAATTAGTCTACGTGGCGTCTATGGTTGCCGTCAATTGGCACCTGTTGATATTTCCGCCTGTCTTCTCAACAAAAGTAGGGATATTTTTGGAATTTCACCTAGCCTTCTAAATTTATTTTTAGGTTAGTTAAGGGTATTTTAGGTATTTTAATTGGGTTTATGTTTTTAACACTAAGATGAATGAACTTTTTCAAAATAAAAACCCCAAACCCAAGGAAGAACTCTCTAGAACACCATTGAAGCTTTAATGGAGATTTGAGCTTGTATCTTTAATACTCCATCCAATATTCTTAAATTTCGTTATTTAGCATCAATTAAGGTATGGTTTTCATCCTTGAAACTTTTTTCTTCAAGGACAGAAACATTAAAGTGTGTTTTCAAGACTTTCCTGAAATATGAAATTCTTATTTGTTACCTAGCCATTGGTTCTTTTATAAAAAATTTTGAATCAATGATAGATGTTTGAACTGTTATTAATTTTATGTTTCTATGTCTAAAAATCCATAAAACCATGCAAATCATGAAATCCTTATTTTGGCTATATTATGGATGATATGATCCTAGCTCAATCGTTTGAATTCTTGTGTAGTTTACTTTGGGCTATAAAATTACGAAAAAGACATGTTAGGATTATATGTAGGCTGTCATAAAATTTGTAAAAATTCATATTGTATTGTCTTGGATTAATGTATAGTTTTATTATTGGTTTGAATTGGTGACTATGGCTATTGGTAAGAGTCGTTGTGTATTGTATTGGTCGAATTGTCTATGGATTGTAGTATGTTGATTATATGATTATATGTGTGTCCTGTTTTTGTAGATCTATGTCCCTTGATTGATACATCGGGAAGTGATTATGTAGTTTTTACTTAGTAGGCTATAGTACCCTAGTCATGTGTGTATATGGATGATTGAGATATGACCTTGAACATTGTCAAGAGGGTCATTTATGTGGAACCTTCAACTTAGATAGAAGGTTATGATTTCCTTTAAGTAGAAAGTGATAATGGTATTCTTTTTGTGTGAGTAATGGACTTATGGATTAGTTGGCTGGCACGACATGAAATCATTCTTAGGAAAGTCATAGAGCTATCCTAATTAACCAATGTATGGAGGCCCTAGTGGACCCTATTTTTGGTAAGGTGTATTACTATTTGATTGTGACTACTAGATGGTACCTCTTCATATTCGCCTATGAGAACAAAGGCTAGCACCAACAGAGTATTCTTTGGGAGTGACTCTTCATATGTTGAGACTAGAGTACAAAGAAATCATTTTTATTCTTTAACCATGTGCCGACATGAGATATGTCCTTGTTCTATCATTGTTAGGTAGAACCTTCCCCAACGGAGTAGGGAAGACTCAGGATTCCATGTCTAGCTAGTATGGTCTATTTTAGGTATTTCTTAGTCTCATCATATGGGATACATTCTGGTATTGGGTAAGTACTCAACATTTAGGTAATTGAATTGGATGCCATCTAGACCTGGCACGAGTAGGCTTTGAAGGTTCTAGGGTGTAGGTTTCCCTGGGCATTTCTAAGACCATTTTGTGAAATCTCCTAATTTTTTAAATGAAACTTAAATGACATATTGAATGATCATTACTTGAGTTAATGTAAGTCGAACAAGGTATTCAAACTTAGAAGCTTTGAGGGTTGCTTAAATAGACTTGAAGAGGGTGTATGGAAGTCTCTTAATGATTGAGTTAAGTTAATGTAATTTTAACTTTTGGTAGGAGTGTTATATGCTTATATGTCTGGATTTATTGATAATGTTATTATGTTTATTACTTGGAATGTGTCTTATATTTTATAATTGATTTTAACAGTTTCTGTTACACTTATGTTATGAAGATTTTCCCAAAAAGAGCATGTAATTTATAAATATCCTTTAAGCATGGTTTTATTGAATTATACCACACTTAGTTCATTCTAATGTACTAATTCCATATGATTTATTCTCTAAAACTGCACGTGGCATTCGACAGGAGTCTATGATGTGGGAGCTTGGATTAGTATTCATTCAAGCAAAGTTGGGGTATGTCCTCAATTGATTCGAGGACATTACTATATTTAGTTTTCTGTGTTAAAAGCATTGGAATAGATTTACTTCTTTTTATATTGTTGAGGTATGGGTCGTATCCAAAGATATATGTGTGTGTATGATGGCGACTTGAGACTTAATCTTTCCTTATGATTTTCTATGAAAGATATTTTGAAGTTTTATTTGATTGTTATGAAAACATTTTAATTCACCACTACTTTTCGTATACGTTATGTAATGAAATGTCTACGGGGCTTGTA
>JAKWJD010000347.1:0-31031 GCA_027705065.1 Solanum peruvianum | reverse complement strand
TTTTGGCGGCTCAAAGTAGACAAAAGGAGTATGCAGACCGAAAGTTAGAGACTTGGAGTTCATGGAAGGTGAACAAGTCTTGTTGAAGGTTTCACCCATGAAAGGGGTGATGCGGTTTGGGAAAAGAGGTAGCTAAGTCCAAGGTATATTGGACATTTGAAGTGCTTAAGCGAGTAGGGGAGGTGGCTTATGAATTAGCCTTGCCCCCAGGGCTGTCCGGAGTACATCCGGTATTCCATGTGCCATGTTGAGAGATACCACGGAGATGGCAACTACAATCATACGTTGGGATTCAGTTTTGTGGATGAGAACTGACTTATGAAGAGGAACCGGTTGCTATAGTAGATAGAGAAGTTCGCAAGTTGGGTCGAGAGAGATTGCATCCATCAAAGTTCAATGGAAGAATCGACCGGTTGAAGAAGCTACTTGGGAGAAGGAGGCAGATATGCAAGAAGAAAAAATACCCACTCTGTTCAACAGATTTCAGTACTCCTTTTCGCCATGGTCTTTCTCTTTTTTTTTTTAGTTCGGGACGAACGATGGGTAAATTGGTATCTATTGTAACGACCTGTTTAGTCGTTTTGGAGCAGCAGGAATAATTTCTGGAAAAACTGGCTGGGACGACGGAAGTCGTGACGGACCGTCGTAGTCACGACGGCCCGTCGTTGAAGGTTCGTCCCATGACACTTAGCATTTGAAATTGGGTACTGAAAATCGACTCTCTGTAAATTGTGACGGACCTGCAGGACGTGCCGTCACATCCACGACGGAACCGTCGTGTCCCGTTGCAAAACACTTCAACTTTTGAGAAATTAGTGGCAAGAAAACGAGTTTCTGACCGTCATGACGGAGGGGCCAGGACGGACAGTCACAGGGGGTGACGGGCCGTCGCAGACCACCTGAAATCTGGGGACACGACGGCCATCGTGACGGACCGTCGCAGGCACATGACGGCCCGTCACAGGCTGCACAATCCCAGGCAGGTTTGGGACTTCTCCACACGTTTTAAGGGTCGTTTTGATTATTCTTTCCTTAATTATAACGATTGAGGGGGTAACATTAACAAGTCTAATTTCTTAGGGGTTAAAAAGGGGTAACCTTAAGTGAATTAGTGGGTTTTATTGTCCTTTTTCACACTTAATTATATGATTAATTAGGGTAAAGGAAAGAGGGTTGAATAAAACAAAGAGAAAGAACAGAAAGAGAGAGAGCAGATCGATCGAATGGTTGAGGAGAATAGCAAGCTGGGAAAATTCTTGTGGATTCCAATTCTTCGGTGGAGGTAGGTTATGGTTTTATGTTACGATAATCGTAGTGAACTCTCGATAGTGTATGATATGTATTGATTATGTTGTAAACCTGTCTATATGCTTAATTGTATGCTTGCATGATTATGATTATGAGTGAAATTGTATGAATTACAAAGCATGATGAAGCTATTGAATCCCAAATCTGAAAGAAACCCTAATTCACTTGATATATTATATAATAAGATTGATGATGCCTTAGTATGAAAGAAGTCTGATAAATTATATAATGATAAAGAGGATGCCTTAGTATAAAAGAAGGCTTGATGAATTAGGGGATCGGGTGCCACGTTCGGTACCGGATAGAAGGAGGATCGGAGGTCACGTTCCGACACCAGGATAGAATATGAGGATCGGGTGCCACGTTCCGGTACCAGGATAGAATGAATATGAGGATCGGAGACGTGTAGGGAGTGTCACGTTCCGACACCAGGATAGAATATGAGGATCGGGTGCCACGTTCCGGTACCAGGATAGAATGAATATGAGGATCGGAGTGTCACGTTCCGACCACCAGGATAGAATTAGAGGAGCGGAGTTGTCACGTACCGACACAAGAGGAAGAAAGATAATGATTATCTTGAAAGATAATGAATATACTCAATCATAATGAACTTACTTTTCCCAAATGAGTATGGTATTGAGGCTTGAGATCTCATGATGAACTTGATGGTGTTATTGACGATTATGATACTTGTTGTTGCTACATGTTGAGTTTATAGTTGATTTATAATATTATTTGATATATATTGTTCCCTATTTTGAGTTAACCGATGATATCTACTCAGTACGTGTGGTTGTATGACCCCCCTACTTATGTTTCCTTTTGTTATTTGTGTTATGCAGCAAACGTTCCGTCAACTTCGATTCAGCAGTAGATCAAGCCGTCTTCACTCCGTCGGAAATTCAGGGTGAGCTAATGCGTCTAGCTTGGACTGGGTCTCCTTCTTCAAGTCTTGATGCCTTGAACTTCCGGCAATGGACTACTTTTAATTGTTTTAGCTTTTTAGACATCCTTAGATTAGTAGTTTGAGATAGATGTTCTTGTGGTGATGACTTCCAGATGTTGGGAATATTAATAATAGTTTTGAGTTGTTTTTCTTTATTAATGAGTTTAAGTCTTCCGCATTATTTTCTGTTGAAATATCTTGAAATGTTAAGGGTTAGATTGTTTGGTTCGCTCACATAGGAGGGTAAATGTGGGTGCCAGTCGCGGCATCGAATTGGGTCGTGACACCTTCACGATCCTTCTCACCTTTCACCTATATCTTTAGAGATGACAAAACATATGGAGTTAGTACAAACAATTGTACTAAGTATGTCATTATGCATAAAATCATGAAACAGACATTTATTGGAAATATGAATCTTACTTTAAATATCATAATATAATCATAAGAACAACAATTATAAACTTAGAAACACATAAGAAGTCACTTAGTCAAGTTATATTATTTTAAGAGCAACCTTACAGTGAGCTTAATTCATTGTATAGTGAAGTTTATTCACTAATACAATGAAACCTCTTCACTTTATCTTAAACACCTTTTAGCATATAATTCCACCACCAAAAGCTATCCTAAGACTAACTTAAGTAACACAGAGAGAGACCACCAATACACCCTCTCTAAGCATGCCAAAATGATCCTCAAGACCACCTATAATAAGACACATATACACTTACAAGACACCAAACATATGAACATGAGATTTCACCTACCAATGGTTATTCTAAGTCTCACTTGAGTGAGTTGTGAAGCGATTTCCCATATAATCCATTAAACACACACTGTAGAGATCCTATAGACTACCTAAGATAGAATCATTCACTTAACAGAACAACATATAGATAACATGGCATTCTCTTTCCAAAATCTATCAAAGGACTTACTTAAGTAAATCAAGAAGATAAGTCCATAATTGACCTCTTCAAGACTACCTAAATAATCCTAAAGAATAACTAAGTTTAGATCATGTCTACATATTAAACATCTTCCCTAACTAGAGTCGTTCTTAAGACTTATCTAGGTAATATACGAAGTGACCATTCCTATTCCCCCTTCACAACTTAACTAGACAACCCTTAACTACTCTAGATAAGTACTTATTCATTTAATCAGCTTAGGAAATTATATTCATTAGTTCACTTAGGACTCATTCATCACATAAAGTAAGTTCAAGTAATGGTCCTGGACAAGACCTACGAACTCCAACTAACACCTTCAAAGCCTATTGTGTAATGTCTATATGGCATCCCATACCACCACCTAAACATAATAAAACTTCTCTAATGATAGTAGGCATCCCATATGATTAGAATAGGCAATAACCGACACAGAGCATGATAGAAAGACATAAAATCTTGAGTTCTATCCTACTTTAGTGAGGGTGTTCTACTTGTTAATGGTAGAACTTGGATACATTCCATGTAGGCACATGGTTAAGGAATATAAAGGCCGCGCTTTGTACTCTAGTCACATTCTTTAACTAGAACTACATCCCTTACCTTACTCACTCGGTGCTAGAATTTTTTCTCATAAAGTAATTTACTCTTAAGGTTCATATAAAGGGGTTTCATATCAAGTTAATAACCCAATCACATTTTCCCTACCAAAGAGGTCCTCTAGGGCTACCATACAATGGCGACAATAAGCTCATCATTACTTTCCTAAGGATTTATATGATGTCGTTCCAGCCAATCAACCTTACATCTATCATTCCTTTACTTGAAGGATACCATTAAGACTTTCAACTTCACCATTCATAACCTTACTACTAGGTTCAACGTTCAAGATAAAGGATTCTCTTAACATCATTTAAGGTCTCATGTCATTCATACATACAATACTAAGAGGCTTTAGCATTCTAATTCAAGACATCTCATATTCACATTCATACATGCATCAAGTAAGGGACACAAGTCAACTAAGACAAGACACAACATACTTCACCTTAACACATATTACATATCATTCTAAAAACACATCAAAATTTTCATATCCTATATAAGTCATCCTATACACTATCATATCATAACTAATATGACCATCATAGACTCATATAGTCAAGTATGAATAACAAAACATCAACCCTAAGACTATATACACAAAGCCATAGTCATAGTTTAACATGATCACCTAAATAACATCAATAGAAGGAACCACATATACTTTAACATTAC
Organism: Solanum peruvianum; assembly: GCA_027705065.1. Classification (NCBI taxonomy): domain Eukaryota; kingdom Viridiplantae; phylum Streptophyta; class Magnoliopsida; order Solanales; family Solanaceae; genus Solanum; species Solanum peruvianum. The sequence continues at coordinate 26,543 of JAKWJD010000347.1, read as the reverse complement.
TCATCATGTAAGTATATATTATCATATTTAGTAATCATCATAATACTTCAAGTAGTTGCAGACAAGGGCATGATGATAATGATACATAAAGTAACACCGACAAGGCCACGTCAATTACAATTAAAGCACATAAAACTGCCACCATAAGTAGACCGTACCAATCACAACATAATTTAATTATAATAAACATATAATAAAGGGAATAGGGAAGCGTACCACCATTTCATCCTCAACACTTCAATCCAATACTAAACCATCTAATTCAATACCAAAAGACCCTTACCCATGGCCATGAACATCAATTCAATATAAAAACTATCATACACAATGAAACTAGGTTAATTAAACATATATTTATCAATATAATACAACCTATACATCAATTGAATACATTTCTTGCATCATTATATAGCCCATAGAAAACTACACTAGAATTCATAAATATTAGATCAATAATACTTAACCCATAAAGTAGTCAAAAACTAGTGTTCACCAATTACATGGGTTCATAGTTTGATTGAGTTAAAATCATCTAATTAATAACAACTCAATAAATATTGAATGCTTAAAAACCTTTAATGCAACCTATGCATAGATCATGAAATTGGACAATTCATCTTTGAAAACTTTAGAAAACATCTTTGAAAGTTGGGATCCTTGATGAATAGAGTTTCAAGGAAAAAAATACATATATGAAGATAATTCTTCAATTAATGAAGAATCTCCACTCAATTCTCCAATCCAAGCCCTTCCTTGAGTTTTGGTTCCAATGGAGTTCTAGAGAATTTCTAAGGGAATTTGTGCTTTGATTTTGAAAAATGAAATCTTCTAAGTGTTTCAGGCTTATAAACATATTTAAAATACCCAAAAGACCCTTAAGGAACCACCTTTTCTCTTATTTGGATGTGGGGTGAATTTATAATTTTACCCCTCAAATTACAGTGAACTACATGCTGGAACATAACCATCGACGGAGGACTATCGGACTGTCCTTTGACAAACAGACCGTCCTTCTAGTCCGTGGTTTGGGACTGAGGCTTGTATTTTGTCTGTCTTCTCTCACGACTAAGTTTCAGTCGACGATACACCACGAACGGGGCGTTGACCGACCCACTGGGCGTCGATTGCCATCCGTTGGTGGGTTGCCTTGGGAAGTTGTGAGCACCAACTTGGGTCATTTCTCAAGGACCCTTGGATGGTCCTTGGGGATGTTTGCCCAAATGTTTCCAACCCAAATATGATCATATACGAGTTTAGAACCTGTTACACGATTTCATCCAAAACGAACACGTAAAACTCCACGAAACATCCCTAGACACAAAAGGTCGTTTAAAGGCAAAACTTTAAAACGTCATGGACATTCTTGAATGCTTAACCACCAAAATTCATGAAACTTGACATACTTCATATATAGTATAATAACTCATTTAAGGACGTTAGACCATCATGAAATCCATGTTATGCTCTAGTTCACCCAATTCATTTTTGGGATCTTACTACATGGTTAAAGAATATGAAGGGTTTCTTTATACTTTAGCCTCATCCTTTAACTAGAGCTGTTTCCCTTACCATACTCACTCGGTGCTAGACTTTGTTCTCATAGAGTAATTCACATTAAAGAATGTCATGGAGAGTTTCCATATCTAGTTCATCACCCAACCACATTCACCCTACCAAAGAGGTCCCCAAGGGATACCTTACAATGGCGATGAAAATAGCTTACTGACTTTCGTAAGGATGATATGATACCGTTCAAGCAAACCAACCTTAAGTCCATCATTCATATAAGAAGGATACCATTAGGACTTTCGAATTAAAGGTTCATAACTTTACCACTAGGCTTAAGGTTCCACATAGAGGGCCTTTTTACAGCCATTCAAGGTCTCATGTCATTCATACATACATTACTAAGAGGTTTTAGCATCCTAAGTTAAGACATCTCATATTCGCATTCATACATGTATCAAGTAAGAAACACAAGTCTACCACACAAGACACACGAAGACTTCACTTTAGCACATATAACATATCATTTTAGAAGAACATATGAATAATGATTATCATCTATAGGTCACCCTATACACTACTATATCATCATCAATATAACCATTATAGACTCACATAGTGCAGAACAAATAATCATGCTCCAACTCTAAGAATACACATGTAAAGACATAGGCATAGTCTAATATGATCGCCTAATATCAATAGAAGAAACACATACTTTCACCTTAACCACATGTCAATAGATATGATAATACTCCAGATAATCAACTACACACATCATCACAATATATCAAGTAATGCCAACAAGGCCATATCAGTTGCTAGCAATGCACATATCACCGCCACCATAAGTGTGCCATACCAATAACAATATAATTCATGAGCTACATTACATAAAATAAATAGAAATACGGCAGTGTACCACCAATCGATTCTCACCACTTCAATTCATAGCTAAGTAATCCAACTCAATACTAAAAGCCCTTACCCATGGCCATGAACATCAATTCAATGCAAAAACTATAATACTCAACGAATCTAATTTAATTCAATATGTACATTTATCAATCCAATACAAACTAGAGATCAATTGAATACAATTCTTACATCATTAAACAGTCCAATGAAAGCCACACTAGAATTCACAATCATTAAGACAATATTAGTTAACCCATAAAGTAGTCAAAAACTAGATTTCATGGTTAATTATGTTAAATAATCTAACTAAAAAATTCAATCAATGTAATAATTATTTAAAACTTTTAATTCAAGAACCCATGGATAGATCATGAAATTGGACATGTTCGTGTTAAGAAAACATTAGAAATATCATTGAATTTTGGTCTCCTTGATGAATAGATGAAGGATCAAATGACATACCTTAATGATGTCAATATACTAAATTGATGAATAATCATCACTCCAATCCCCAATCCAAGATCTTCATTGAGTTATGGCTTGAACGGAAAAGTAGAGAATTTCTTAGAGATTTTGGGGTTTTGATTTGGAAGAATGAATTCATGTAGGTACTTAGGAGTTATATATCCACTTAAAATACCTAAAATAACCCTAAGTTACAACCCAAACTCTTATTTGGATGTGGTGTAAATTTACCAATTTACTTAACAATGAAGCTGCGAATTGCAGGCCCAACCAACGACTTTGCCATAGACGGACCATTTGTCCAAAAATGGACCATCCTGTCTTGCCGTCGTTTGGGATTGAGCCTTGAAAATGGTAGATTAAGCTCCCTAGGTTAATTAATCATCGACGCACTCTACCTACTAAGCTTCGACCAACCTACTGGGCGTCGATTCCCTCTGTAGGTGGGACTGCCTTGGGCAGCTTTAGCCACCAACATGGATCCTTCCTCAGGACCCTTGGATAGTCCTTCGGGACTTTTTCCCAGAAGTTTCCAACCCGAATATGATCAAATACGAGTTTAGGACTTCCCATATTGATTTCATTGAAAATGAACAAATAAAACTCGACAAAACACTAAGACACACAAGGTCATTTCATGGCAAACCTTTCGAACGTCAGGGACGTTCTTGGACGTTTGATCTCAAAACTTCATGAAACTTGACACACTTCCTATAAACACTAAAATAACTCATAAAAAGACCTCATTTACTCATGAAACACACATATAGACACATAACAAAACATAAGGCATAAAGGTGACTTAGTCATCGAATGTCTTGGTTGTCCTTTGATGTTTTACTTCCAATCAACTTAAACCTTTAGACACTACTTCAATTCTATATTATTATAATTAAAGTCTTCATAAAATGAGCAGGGGTCCATTACACTTGTCTCAAACAATCTAAAAAATAGAAGTTTAAGGGACACAACTCATACATTAGTTCAAAATAAAATAAAAGATATAAGGAAATAATGGTTAAATCATCGAATGATATGAGGACTCATTAATCTTTAAGTCTTTCTCTAATGTGATCCTAGCAATGGGAAAGAGAGTAAATATCGTTGACCCTACATTTTGATAATAAATGTAGGCAAGAGTATTCATTTGTACAAATATTCCTAAATATGATGGCTAGCATTAATCATTAACATAACCATAGCATGAGAATTAGCCACAATAATTTATAATCCATAAGCATAAATGTCACGACCCCCAAGCACACCGTAGAAGTTAGGGCAACCCTTGGGTCGGAACACGACGTATTTGACCTCTCGGAGGTCTTATACAAGCCCTTTGACATCATTCATTGCATACATTTATGAAAAAAAATGCAGAATTAAAACTTTTCACAAGAATACTATCTCAAATTATCTTTCTTATAAAATGATAGAAAATACTAAGTCTCGACAGCTAATATTAGACTCAATAATACTTGGGACACGACCCATACAATCAAAAATATTGAAACTTAGTCTTTTACAATACTTGTAATGAAGAAGTCTAAAGATAGTAATGTCCTCGAATAAAGTGAGGAGATACCCCAACTTTGCTTGAAAAATTTCTAGATTCCTAGTATTGTTTCAAGATGCCTCTCACTTCCAGCTAAAACTTTAAATATAGACAATTGTATGGACTTAGTGCAATGGATGTACTGTGTATAAAATCATGAGAAACAGACAGTTGTATTTAATATTCTCTTTTACAGTTAAACCTTATATCATAGTATAGAGAACCACAAATCACACCAACTTCGGATATAGAAGTCACATATCACAAAATAACATCAAGAACACATCAAAACACATAAACGTGATACCCCCAACCAAAGGTGATCCTTTAGACTACCTTGAGTGAGTTAGGAGGGGACCGCCTTTACAATCCTTTCACACACCAAAGAGATCCTTTAGACTACCTAAGATAAGATTATTCCCACTACATTAATCAAACTTCCTACCTAGAATTACTCTAAGACTCTCCTACGTAAGACAAGAAGAGAACACCTATACACCCTCTCCAAGCCTACGTAAACAATCCTCAAAGTTACTCTAGATAACATACCTTCACTTAAGTAATCATATTCATTAGAAAATTTAAGACACATTCAACACTTAAGGACATTCACATATTGGTCTTGGAGAAGACCTAGGGACTCACACTCTAACATTTTCAAAGTCTAATCGTGCAATGTCTAGGTATCGTCCCATTCCACTACTAAACATCAAAGTACTTATCAAACACTAGCATGTATCCCAAATAATGAGAATAGGCAATAACTGACATGAACCATACTAGGTATACATGGAATCCGGAGTCATGAACCTACTTCAATGGAGGGTGTTCTACAAGCCAATATTAGAACTAGGACACATCCTATGTAGGAACATGGTTAAGGAATATCGAGGGTTTCTTTGTTCTCTAATGCCCTCTTGTTTAAAGAAACTAACCAAGCATACTCACTTGGTGCTAGCCTTTGTTCTCATAGAGTAATTCAATAAAGGAACATATGAATAGGTTTCATATCTTGTTCATAACTAAATCTTAACACACCTTGCAAAACAGGTTCCCTAGGGTTGTCTTACAATGGTTAATAAGATAGCTCAATAAATTTCCTAAGGATGATTTCATGCCATTCAGCCAACCAACCTCAAGTCCACCATTCACACAATGGATACCATTACGTCGTTCAACTTCAAGGATATGATAACCTTCATTCTAAAGGGTTTCACATAAATGACCTTCTTTTTCTATATTCAAGATCATCTTCCATTCATACATATACATTGATTACAAAGGGTGTTCTAGCCTGCTAAGTCAAGGTGTTATATTCACATTCGTCATGTATCAAGTAAGGGACATAATTCTACCTACATACTTCTATAAAATCATCAGCATTACATATCATAATTATCATATAGACAACTAGGAAGATCATCTTCCATTCATGCATATACATTCATGACAAAGGGTGTTCTAGCCTGCTAAGTCAAGGTGTTATATTCACATTTGTCATGTATCAAGTAAGGGACATAAGTCTACCTACATACTTCTATAAAATCATCAACATCACATATCATAATTATCATATAGTCAACTAGGAAGATTCATACTTCATCATCTAGTGTACACATACAAGGCATCACTATAGCCTATTATGATCATATATAGTCACTTAGGAGAATAGATACTTTGATTTCACACAAACACATAAGTCATCGAGACCATGACAATGATCACATATTCAAGTTATAACATGATAATATCATAATTCATAATGTAAGTCCGACGAGTCAAGATTGTTTCTCAATTCATAAAGTAATGTCGACGAGGACACATAATTCACCAGTATAGCACCTAAGAACTTCCAGCATAACTGGACCATACCAATACTAATCATAACTTAATACCTATACTACACAATAAAGAGAGATTTATGGAAGAATACCACAAATCAACCTCTCAACATCAATTCATAGCCAATTCAACCAACTCCATACTCCAAGGCTCTTACCAATAGCCATGATCACCAACTCAATCCAATAATCTCAATATACAATGAACTAAAAGTACTAAAATACAAATTCATCAATTTAGGACGGCCTACATATGAATCTAACATATTCTTTCATAATTCAATAGCCTAAATTAAACTACACAAGAATTCAATAGTATATAGCGACATGACCGAATCACCCATAATATATTCAAAACTAGGAGTTCATGATTTCATGGTTTCATGGAGATTTTAGGTTAAAATCATAAAGCTAACATCAATTCAATAATAATACAATGATTCAAAATGTATTATGCTAGAACTCATGACTAGATTACAAATTAGAAGTTCATCTTTTGAGGAAGTCTTGGAAAACACATTTGATGCTCCTTGAAGAAACTAGATTCAAGGATAAAATTCATTACTATATTGATGTTAAACCATGAAAATTGAGAACAATTGATGGAGAAATCATCCATCAGGATCCAATATCCCTTCTAACTTCAATCGTATTCTATAGAGTTATTTAAGGGTCTTGGGGTTTTGATTTTGAATAATGACTTGAATAGGGGTTCTACACATATAAATATAGTTAAAATACATAAAGTAACCTTAATGAACCTTCGAACTAATATTAGTAAGGCTAGGTGAAAACCCTAAAGTACCCTTTAGCAGGCCAATACATCGACACGAAATTGCAAGTGTCATCGATGGACTAGCACCTACGAGGTGCCTACTGTAACATTCAGGAAAATCATGTGTCTAATGAAGATCCCATTATGCCCTTAGGATATCCTATTAGGGGTACATAGGCACCCCAATTCCCAATATTGAAAAATATTGGGCATAGTATAGAAAAGTTGGCTAATGGATATTAGCAAATTTTCCATATACAAATAATAAATATACATTTTTGGTTGTCATACCCAATCCTAGATTCATTGACCAAGAAGTATACCTACAATGAAGACACTAAGCTAAAAACACTGTGGATCTTTTATACACAAAGTACTAGGGATCTAAGTATCAAGCCTAGTACCATAGCACATGATCATTTAAAATGATCATGTAGATTAAACAGTGCAAAGGACATAGTGAGGATCCTTGGAACAATAAGTAAACATTCCCAAATGAACCATAATTAATAGTTATTTAGGAAAGTGAAACCAACACATGTGCAAGTACATGTGCAAGACATGTGAAGAAGCTGCCAAGGAGGGGACCACCCCAACCGAATTCGGTTAGGGTAGTTAGGGGGGAAAACGTGCACAAGGGACCACTCCATGTGGGGACTAACCTCCTATAAATTATAGACTCAAAACTACTGCCCTAAATATCTAAATAACGTATAGTGAACCCGACAACCTAGGACTAAAACCGGGTTGACACTAGCCTAGTACTAGTTAAAGAGAAAACCTAGTAACTAACCTAGGATGGTCCAAAAGGTTAGTTATGGTCCTTAAAACATAGGGGTTATTTAGTAGATCCCATAGGTTAATTAATTAATAAAATTAATAAATTAATTTAGAAGGTCTAAACCAAAAATAAAAAGGAAATTTTAAGATTTGGTTAAGACAGAAAGGACAACCTAGTATCTAACCTAGGATTGTCCAAAGAGTTATTTAAGGTCCTAAAAACCTAGGGATACTTTAGTAGTTTACCTATACTAATTAATTTAGAAATTTAATTAATTAATTTAAAGGGGAAAAACCTATATCACAAAGCAATTTCCAGATTTCGTTTAACAACAGAAAAAAACTACCTAGTACCTAACCTAGGATGGTTCAAAGGATTGGTTATGGTCCTAACGACATAAGGGTACTTTTGTAATTACCTTAGGTCACCTAATTAAATAAATTATCAATTTAATTAATTAGTTGAGATGATCAAAACAAAATTCTTACACTAACCTAGTACAACTCAAGAAACATCCTACTACTTAACCTAGGATGGTCCAAAAAGGTTAATTTTTGTTCCAATGACTTGAGGGTACTTTAGTACTTACCCTAGGTACCTAAATTAATAAATTAAGTATTTAATTGATTAATATAAATAGAAAATGTTGACCAAAATCATAGTCAACACCAATTTCCAGATTTGACTAAGTATTATGTTCTCCTATGTTTAGTCAACTTAGTAGGGTCGTTTTGGTAATTCGTTAGTTAGTTTGTTAAATTAACTTTTTAAACCTAATTTGTATAATTCAATATCAGTTATTAAACCTAAAAATCATGTTCAAACTCATAGAAAAAAAAGGACGCAAAACAGTAAGCAAGCGAGGGAAAGAAAAATAGAAAATTCCATTGATTCTCCTAGCCGATTTCAAGGTTTCTCCAAGTTTTCGTTCAAGATGGTCTTCATAGATTAAGTTCTACTTTAAGTTATGGTTTTATCTCCTGGAATTATTTCTCCAAGGGTATTTTCCTTTGAACGATGCACAAGATCTTGAAAATTAGGGTTGTTCCCGTTATTCTCGTCGAACTTCCGTTCCCTAGTATCCTTTTCAATTTCAATGTTGAATAGGTTAGAGATCATGTTGTTGGTATGAGGTTATGGCTGTTATTAACATGAATTGTTGTTGAATGATGATTATCGAATGAACTTATAAACTTGTAATTGCGTAAAATTAATCTTATCATGATAATTAAGGATCGATAATATGCTAAGTTAAATCCATAATGTGTTAAGTGAATAAGTGTCTTTGGCCTGAATGTTGACTTGCTCTAGTTTTGATGTTATTAAGATGTTGAATCCATCAATTTTAATATAATTCTGTCCATAATGTCTTTAAAACATTATACTAACATCCATAACCTAAAAATTTGCTCAAAGACATCAATGATTTCATATATTTTGAATAAATTGGCTATGTTGTTCCAATAAAGTTGGATAACTCTATTTCGTCAAAATTAATATATTTTAATGGCTAGTAAATTATTCAAATGATTAAAAGATTAGCTAAGAGTTCATACATTTGGAAATTTAAATATGAACATACGCAAAAATTTGTTGATGCAAAAAAAAAAAAAAAACCTAGTCTAACATCCCAAATCTTGAGCTAATACTAATCATATGCTTATTCGTGTGTACTAAGAGTATCAAATATATATTAAGAACTTCTAAATTAATGTCAAAGAATCCATAACAAAGGGAATGACCTTCATTGGGACAACTCCTAGCATGCTCCACAAGAATGAACTATGTACACATGAAACTCATTGAATGAAGTTCTCATCGTCCAAAAAAGTTGATATGAAGATACTACACTAAAGTAAGTAAGTAACGTGACTTATAACATAATTAAAGGCATCTAAGTTAAGTAAGTGACCAGAATGAGGGGTTAAAGTAAGTGAGACAAGTCTTACTTACACCAAAACTAATTTGTTAAAAGAATACTCACGAATGAAGGTGTTAGAATGTGTGAAACTAGTCTCATTAACACCTAAGGATGATATGTAAGGACAATTCACATTCATCAATGTAAATTAAGGATTATATTAAGTAACAATTCACATTTTATCAATGTAAAGTCATGATGACCAGTCATCAATAGAGTAAATAAATCTCAATCTAGAAGCAAGCCTCCATAATGCTGGAGTCAACACTAAAAGATGACGAAATGAATATTCACGTAAAAAGGAATGAGTAATGAAGATGTATGTAATGAAATGATGAAACCCTAGCAGGGTTAAGTAAGTGTATGAAACACACTAAATGGCCAAGTGCATTGGCATATGTTGAAATGAACATTCAGTTAAAAGGGATGAGTAATTATGAAAGGCAAATGTGCTAATGCTAATGAATGTGGTGACAATATGATAAGAGGCTAATGTGAAAGATGAGAGAAATCTCAAATGAGCCTATGTAAAAGTTACCAAAACGTACTCACCGATGAGAGTGTAAAGCTAATGAAGAGACCAGTCTCTATGAACACTCTAACTAAGGTATTGAGACTTATGTATACTCAATACTAATAATGAGATGAAAAATCATCTATTGATATATGATGTAAACATAATAAAATCCAACTTCCTTGACATATGAGTTAAATGAAATGGAACTTTATACTAAGCACCGATAGGCTAGCTATGAGCGGTGATGACTTCTTTCGTGAAGGGCGGGGGTTCATGTAACTCTCATGATATGAGTTTGTCTGGCATGCCAGGTATGGGTCGCCTTATATCTCTTAGTCATCGAACCTATACTACCAATATAGGAATCTGGCGGGGTTTAATTCCCATGTACGCTAGCATGTTTTGGGTCACTTTGGACGGTGATTCCACCTCTTTTTGGTGTGGGGTAGACACTGGATTTCATGATGCTCACATGATCTATGTTGTGTAAGGGTGGAGTTCCTTAAAGTAGGAAATATAATGAAATGAACGAAACCGAAGGTGTTTTTGCAAGACAATCAGCAAGTGAAATCAGATTCAAGTAATGACATTAGGTCATTCTTGGTCATTGCACTTCATGATTCCGATGAGAGTCCTAAAATTAATTCTAGGTATAGATGGTTTTTACATCACCCTACAAATGAATGAAATAAATAATATGAAGTACGGATGAACTAATGAAGCAGACTCTGTGTTTGCTAAAGAAGGCCCTCGGATTGAGGTCCCACATGTTGGGCCCTCACTTCAGATGTCTTATGTTACATCAACAATTCCAAAGTTTCGTGTATATAAAATGTATAATATATAAAACATGAAAGTAATGAAATTAATGGCATGATCAATACATAATTTCTTATGAAAGGTAATGAATATATAGTGTAAAGAATGACTCACTATAAGGTAGGGAAATCATTTCTTAGTCCTTGGATTACTTACATCGATTCATTGTAGGCATGGGACTACAATGAATCATTTCACTTGTAAGTAAAACATAGGATCAAATGAATTATTTAACAACAACAAAACAAGAAGAAAAAGATTGAAAAATAATCTAAGTGTATAGAGACGAGCTCTCGGCCTAAGAGGATCAAAAATCTCAAATCTTTGCCCGAGTTGTCCTATATTTATGTTCATAATACTAATGTCTTGTAATCATATAGAAAATTATTTATGTGCTTTGAATGCATTAAAATACAACATATTCATACCACAATTCAGTACTAACAATTTTGGAAAGTCTAGTGACTAGGCTTTCCAGAAATAGCATGTTTTTTAGGAAGAGCTTTCTTTTATCATGCATAACCTTATGTGTATGTGTGCATACACCCATACTTAGTACAAGTGGTGTACTAACCCATACTATTTACTATTTTATTGATGCAGGTTAAGGGACAAATTGATGACTCTTGCGACGGTTTGAACACAAGCCTTTGTCCGGACCATTTGGTAGGTGCTCTTGATTTCGAGGATACTACAATTTTAGTCTACCGTTTGTTTTAGAATAATCTGGTGGATATTGTCCTTAGCGTTTCTTTCGTTTTTTCATTTCAAAGTTTTTGTAATAAGGTCGTGTTTGGCAAACATATTGATGATACATTTTTATTCTATTTCAAATTTATTCTTATGATAGATGGTTGTTATATTTATTTTGAGCTTAGTATATGATGAATTCATGAAATAACTATCTGAATTCTATTTATTCTTCATACATTTAAAAGTTTTGAATTTTTTTCTAAAAATAACCATATGAATATGATGAATGCAAGATGAGGCCTGTCTAAGACCTCTGAGAGGTCAACGATGCTAGTTGCGATCCGGATTTTCAAATCTGGGTTGTGACAAACTTGGTATTACAGCATGAGGTTAAAGTACCTAGTAAATAAAACTCAATGCAACCACGTTAAATAATTTCTTACTTATGGTTGTGAAGAGCACCACAATCATGATTTAGATAGTACGCGATGATATGAAGTTCTCCCTTCTTCTACTCTTTATCGTGCTATATAGAGATTTGCACATTATGTCAATATAAGTATCTAACTTCTTTATTCTGTTAATGCGTAGAAGAATACACACAATAAATAGTACGACCAAGTGATCCAAGGCGCCAGGTTCAAGATGTGTCCTTCCCAAGAAGGGGCCATAATGGAAATGCCCAACGCGGACGAAAGACGTGTGGTGAGTGTTGTTGTTCGCATGGAGGTGAATGCATGGTAATGTGTAAAAGCCTACTATGAGTATTGATGTGGATGAGAAGGATAAGTTGGCTGCATACCAACTCAAGAATATGGCTTATACATGAATTTTCTTCATAAGTGTTAAGCTATAATAGACTATAGAAACAGGGTAGTAAGGCTTCAGTTTCAAAATGAGTTGGGTTAAAATGAGAAGGGCGTGTTCGAATCCAACAGGCCAAGACTGATGCTCAGCCTCGTCCAAATCCTTATGATGTAGCTAAACCCCACAACAGAAACCCGGTTCTATGCATTGAAAGGAAGAGAGGCAAAACAGAAGTGCGCGAATGTGGATGATTGTAACTTGCTTGTATTCTCCTTTCCTTTTTATGCATTATTAGATCTAGGATCTACCTTGTCTATGGTAGCTCATTTTGTGGCTAATCAATTTGACCTATTCCTGAGATCTTACATGAACCGTTTCTAGTTAGTACTCCCATAAGAGACAGTGTTAATGCCTTAGGGGTATGTAGAGAAGTAGATGGCATAGTGGAAAATCCCTTTGAAATTACGTTTGGCGTCATTAGGTTCAAATCTTAAGGCCAACAAGATGTCATATAAGAGGTTAGATATACTCTTCCTAAGTCTGGTTTATGTTTAGGAAACTTTCAGTTTAAGTTCTTTAGTTGATTTGGTGTGGGAAGTCTCTAATCGTATGTCTTATAATAGCACTATGTGAGTTAAAACGAAGTTATGTTGCATTTTATGTTGCTGTTTTTGTGTAGCATAGGAATGCTTTTTTTTTTATATATGATTTACGATGTGAATTAAATGAAGTGTGATTGAAAAGGAAATTCCTCAATCTCAAATATGAAGCTTCAGATGAGCTTGAATGATATGCATCATTTAAATAAGTGTGAATAAGATATTCACAAAAGAGAAACATTTAAGCATGATATTGTAACTTTCGAAAGTCACCCTCTTTATTTAAGTAATGTGTAGTGTCATTTATGGACGAATGTTACTAGGGGGGGGGGGGTAATGTAACATTCTTGTGACAACCCTAAAAATGAATTTACTAAGTAATGCTTAATGTGTCTAGAATGCCTACGATTAGACCGGTTCACACGGATTGATGCGCGTAGAACCAGACCTATGAAACCTTGCTACAACCAATACAAATAACTTGGGAAGTTATTTTATCTAGAAATGGTTGGGTCCAACCATGTAGGGCTTTCAAATACGAAGATTTACTTGGAGAAGTCTTTACTAGACTTAAAAAGGGAAAATCATAGGTTGGAGGGTCTAGGAGTAAAATGGTCTTTTTCCAGGATTAGGGTAGTAACGTAATTACCCTTAATATATAACTAATTACTTAATTAATAAAGTGGAGGACATTTTAAAGAGAGACGGCCAAAAATTGGCTCTTGAAGTGAAGTCTTGCTCCACCCGGGTTCAAACCTAGGTCGAAGCAATGAATTAAATTATTTTTTTATTTAAGATCATAAATTAATGTAATTAATTTATATTTATTATTTATTATCTGATTAAAAATAAAAGGAAATCAGATTTTAATAATTAAATAAAAACCTTATTTGACTAAGTCCTAAACTAGACTCCTAATCCTAAGAAAACTCTTCTCTTCCACGCTCATCTCTCTCTCTACAAAATAACTTCAAAAGAAAAACAGTAGGTAAACCAAGGTTTTTCACACTTTAAGAACTCACAACGAAAATATAAGTAAACAAAAGAAATCAATCACGTAAGCAAAAAGAAGTTTGTCCGTCGAGTTGGTGTTGACTTTGAGGGTATTTGGACGTCATAAAAGATATGGGTTCTCTTCTCTCTTGGTCCCTTTCCCAAGAGACCCCTTAAGGTTTAGAATATTCAGTCCGAAAACTAGGGTTGTTTCCCCATTGCATGTCCCTGTCACTAGCTCCCATTGAATCATAGTTCGGTTATGTATGCAAGTAGAAAACTAGGGATGAGACATGTTTTCATGATAATTATGTCTTTATATATATGTTCGGAATTATGTGAGTGATATTGATGTTTTTTCGGAATTATGTCTACGTATGTGTGCAATGTTAACCGTATCTATGTGCCTTGGGTTAAGGCTTTAAAAATGTGATGTTGTGGTTGTATTTCATGTACAAATGATTATGTAATTCGTGATCTTCATAATAGTTGAAATGTGACTGATTTGAGTGATAATCTCTTGGCTAAACGAATACAAGAAAAATGTACCTAAGAACGTATTAAATGATCTACGTATTACCCTATGAAATTACGTATAAATATTGAAGAAAGTAGGCTGCAAATGTGATTAAAGTTTTTAGAATGTTGATGGTTTAATTTCGGCTAATGTTGAAGTTTAGGGGAGTTTGAAAATAATGTTTAAAATATGTGAGGTCAGTTGGGATTGAAACCAAGACCTCACAAGAAGAAAGCTATGAATGAAAGAAAACAAAATGTCAGGCGTCGGAATCGAACCTACGACCTCTACGCAGTGAACGAGCGTAAAGAAAATGAAAGAAAAGTATTGTGAGGTGTGGGAATCGAACCCACGACCTCTAGGCAGTGAAGGAGAGTAAAGAAAATAAATGAAAAGAAATGTGAGGTGTGGAAATCGAACCCACGACCTCTAGGCATTGAAGGAGAGTTAAGAAAATGAATGAATATACTGTGAGGCGTGGGAATCGAACCCACATTCTCCTAGGCAGATTCAAGGAGAAAATTAAAAGAAATTAAAGAGGGGGTGTGGGGGTTCAAACCCACAACCCCTCGGCCAAAGGAGAGAAATTAAAACTAATCAAAATAAAAAGTAAATGAGGTTGTGGGGGTTCGATCCCACATCCTCTTAGTTTTATTAAGAGAAAATTGAAGAGAGAAATTATGGAAAAATAAAATGAAGCCATTGGGGGTCGAACTTGGGTCCCCAATCCATATGGATCAATTAAAGTAAATGAAAAAAATGTAATTGTTGTCCATGGGATTTTAAACAGGGTTCTTTTGCCTAAATTTCCGTATTGATACATAAGTCATACGTGAATTAAACATTCAAGAATAATGTTGCCTACTTAGATCGAAATCGAGATCTTGGCATACATACAAGATGCATAAGTCTTGTACCACATAATCATAGGAAGATTTGAATTAGTTAAACGAACTATGAATGAATCCTCAAGGACTGTATGTATAGACAAATAAGTCTAGCATACGTTTAAAATAAGTGAACCGAAGATGTTCGTAATGAAATGATGAAATGAACAAAGAATGACGAAATGAACAATGAAATGATGAAACCCTGAAGGGTTACGTAAGACTATGAAATACACTAAATGGTAAAGTTCATTGGCATATGATGAAATGAACAATGAAATGATGAAATAAACAAAGAAATGATGAAACGAACAATAAAATGATGAAACACTTAGAAGGGTTAAGTAAGAGTGTGAAACACACTAAATGGCCAAGTGCATTAACATATGATGAAATGAAAAATGAAATGATGAAATGAACAAAGAAATGATGAAATGAACAAAGTAATGATGAAACCCTAAAAGGGTTAAGTAAGAGTGTGAAACACACTAAATGGCCATGTGCATTGACATATGATGAAATGAAGATTCACGTAAAATGGGGTGAGTAATTATATAGAGAAAATGTGCTAATGTTAATGAATGTGGTGAAAAAATGATATGAGGCTAATGTAAAAGATTAGAGGAATCTCAAATGAGCCTAAGTAAATGTTACCAAAACGTACTCACCTATGAGAGTGTAAAGTTAATGAAGAGACCAGTCTCTATGAACAATCTAATGAAAGTATTGAGATTAAGAAACTTAATACTAATGATGAGATGAGAAATCATCTATTGATATATGATGTCCTCATACTAGAAGCCAACTTCCATGACGTATGAGTTGAATGAAATGGAACTTTATACTGAGCAACGATAGGCTAGCTATGATCGGTGATGCCTTCTTTCGGGAAGGGTTGAGGTTCACGTAACTCTCATGAGATGAGAATTTACAGCATGCCGGGTATAGGCCTCCTTATATATCCTAGTCTTCGAACCTATACTGCCATTGTAGGGATCTGGGGTGGGGGGGTTCAATTCCCATGTACGCTAGCATGTTTTGGGTCTCTTTGGTCGGTGATTCAACCTCTTTTCAGTGTGGGGTGGATACTGGGTTTCATGATGCTCACATGATCTATGTCATTTAAGGATTGATTTCCTCAAAAGTATGAAAGATAATTAAATGAACGATACCGAAGGTATTTGTGTAAGACAATCAGAAGCTGAAATCATATTCAAGTAATGACATTAGGTCATTCATGGTCACTGCACTTCATGATCATGATGAGAGTCTTAAACTTCATCCTATGTATAGTTGGTGTTTACATCAGCCTATTAATTAATTAAATGAATAATGTTAATTATGAATGAACGAGTGAAGAAGAGTCTGTGTTTTCTAAAGAAGATCCTCGGGTTGAGGTCCCATATGTTGGGCCCGCACTTAAGATGTCTTATGCTACATTAACGATTCCAAAGAGTCCTGTATATGAAATGTGTAATATATACACATGAAAGTAATGAAATAAATGGCATGATCAATAGAGAATTGATTATGAAAGGTAATGAAAATATAGTGTAAAGAATGACTCAAAATAAGGTATGGAAATAATTCCTTAGTCCTTTGATTACTCACATCGATTCATTGTGGGTATGGAATACAATTAATCATTGAAATTGTAAGTAAAACATAGGACCAAATGAATTATTGACCTATAGAACAAGAATAATAAAAATACTGAAAAATAATCAAAAGTGTACAAAGTGGAGCTCTCGACCTAAGAGGATAAAAAATGTCAAATCTTCGCCCGAGTTATCTTAAAATTATGTTGATGATACTAATATATTGTAATAATAAAGAAAATGATTTGTTTGCTTTTAATGCATTAAAATACATCATATTCATACCATAATTCACAACTAACGATTTCGGGAAGTCTAGTCACTAGGCTTTCCAGAAATAGCATGTTTTTTAGGAAGAACTTTCTTTGATCACGCATAGCCTTATGTGTATGTGTGCATTCACCTATACTTATTATAAGTGGTGTACTAACCCTAGTATTTATGATTTTATTAATGCAGGTTAAGGGACAGATTGATGACTCTTGCAACGGTTTGGACATCAACGTTTCTCTAGACAATTTGGTAGGTCCTTTGGATTTCGAGGATGCTACAGTTTTAGTCTAGCGTTAGTTTTAGAAAAAGCTAGTGGATGTTGTCCCTAGTGTTTATTTTGTACTTTTATTTCAATAATTTTGTAGTAAGTCCGTGTTTGGCAAACCTACTTATGATATATTCTTATTCTATTTCAAATTGATTCTTATGATAGATGGTTGTTACATTTATGTCGATCTTAGTATATGATGAATTCACGAAAATAACTATATGAAGTATATGTATACTTCATACGTTTAAAAGATTTAAATTTTCCGCTAAAAATAACCATATGAATGTGATGAATGGAAGATGTGGCTTGTATTCAACCTCTGAGAGGTCAATGACGCCGGTTCTTAATTCCAGAATCTTGGTCGTGACACCGACCCAACGACAGGCGGTGCTGTCAACCATCGATTTGGTCACAGACTCAAAAATGGTAGCTTCAGTTCCCTAAAAAAAGTCTCAAAAAACTCCCTCCACCTACGGTGCGTCAACCAGCCTACTGAGTGTCGATTTCCCGACGTAGGTGGTACTGTTTGGGACAGCATTGGCTTACACAATTGGTCCTCCTCAAGGACGCTTTGTTTGGTCCTTGGGGTGTTTTTCTCGAGCTTTTCCAATCCAAATATGGGCGTACCAATGTTAAGGACCTCTCATATCAATTTCATTAAATACGAACACGTAAAACATGGAGAAACACACTAAGACACACAAGCACATTTCAAGGCAAACCATTAGAACGACATGGATGTTCTTAGACGTTTGACCTACAAACATCCTCAAACTTTAGACACTGCCTCCTAACATCATTGTAAACCATTTTAGGACCTTAAAACCTTATGAAACAAGTGTTAGGATCTAGTTTCATTAAATTCATTTAAGAGGTATTACAATAAGAGATAACCACATGTATGTTAAGAATAATCAATTCTCATAAATCATCATACCGTATGAGGAACACTTATTAAAGTACCATCAACTTATACTTAATCAATACTTGGTTCCTCACCTCTAGCCATACAATCTCATGGAAAGACACTAAAGCTACACTCCACACAATTCATTCTTCATAACATGATTTAAATATCCTTGCTTTACTTTTCAAGACTTGGGGATTCACCTCAATGCCTATTATAAAGGCAAATGGGTATTCACCTTTTGCCTTATTAGTATAGTCATTGGCATTCATCTCCATGTCCATTTTAGTGGATTCATAGGTATTCGTTTCCATGACCCATGATATCCTATGTATTTGCCTACATATAATTTTATAAGGATCATAGGTATTCGCCTCCATGTCAAACATGACATGACATAGGTATTTGCCTCAACATAATTTTATAAGGATCGCAAGTATTCTCCTCCATGTCCTTGGTATAAAGGCTAATGGTTAGTCACCTCTTGCCTTGCTTCTTAAAATTATATTACAAGTCTGGTGACCACACATATATCATCACATAACATGGGCAATCACCTCATGTTTTTAACTTAAGAATATGAGTATACCTTACATCGATCTCACATAAAGGTCTTGGGGAAATCACCTCAAATCTCATCATATATCATAATCCTTTGACTTAAATTCATTGGAGATGAGAAACCCTTTCAACCTAGAATCATTCTATGTGAGTACACTTTCCACATTGATACATTCATACATTTATAGAGTAGATCATGTGGGTAAATCCTTCCACAAAAATAATATCTAAAGAATCAACATTCATAACATAAACTTACTCCCAAATACCTAATAATCATAGTTCATCATGTATGATATGCTCTAAAATTCATACTATTCATAACTCATCATATTAGTTTTACTATAAAAGCCCTATCATTCATCATTCATCATACACGCCATAGTGTTAAGACAATCCTAATATCAAAGCCTACAAATCATAATTAATAATATGTACTTGATCTCAATCAATTCATGTTAATATGTTTTACTCTTAAGAAATTCATATCTATATGCTTAAATCTCAAGAAATCTATAATGTATGTCATTAATCTTAGAAGAATACAATCTAATTCCTTGATTCCCTTTTCCATGGCATAAACTCAACTTACATACATTTGATTATTATAGAATGGGTTGGGCATGGGAACATGTAAATTCATACTAAAAATATTTAATTCTAACAATTCAATCATAAACAATCATAACCCACTCAATTGGATATAAACCCATAACATTAGAAGAAACCTCACTAGAATTGGTGAATTCTTCTTTTAGATTGGGGATTCTAAGGGTCTTCATGGATAAAAGGATTCAATGGGTGAATAACTCATCATACCTTGATAACTAATGCTTGAGTATTGGATATTTGACTTTGACCCAATCTGTTACTTTTTCTTCTTCTTCAAGTTCTAGAGAGAGAAATATTTGAGAGGTAGACTTTGGGATTTCTTTTGGGTTTTGTAAATAATGAATTTAATGGGTGAGTTTTGTGGTTAAAATTACTTGTATAGGGGTCCTAGGCTTGGGAAAAATGATATATCCTTGAGTAAAAACCATTGGGAAAACACCCAATAACCCCCGACTTAAAAACTATTGAGTTGGCTCTCTAGAAGCTCACCACAAATCATCATCCTTACCAAGACCCTTCAAATAGGTCATGAAGAATTTCAGCGTTACAGTGCTTCATTACTTTGGGCATTACTTTTTATGCCGGGATGGGAATTGGTCAAATAGGTGTCATTGGAAAGAGGACTCAGAGACCTTTAATTTGATTGGTCATAGGATCTTATTTTAATTTGTTCTAAAAGATATGATTATTTAAAGTTGACCCTACACTCTAAGTCTAATAAAAACTCTTCACGGATGACTTAACGGTCCGTTTGGGGATTCATGGACTATTCTGATGCCCTTTTACCTTGACTTGTAGCTAGGTTTGCCACCCCTCTTATCTAATAAGAAACTCTTGTCTACGACCTTTCTCATGGACCGTGGTGGCGTTCACAAGCCGTCCAGAAGATCATGGGAGGAACCTTATTTTGGGAAGACTTGTAAAGCTACAGCCTAACCACCATGAGTGGTCCTACGGTCCATGGTGACCCCAACTACATTTCTAGGGTCTCATAAGAGGTAGGCAGACTTCATTAAAACCTACTTGTTCATCATTGGCAACACCATGAATCGTAGTGACCTTCATGAATAGTGTGGGAACTTGTTGAGGGTAACAATACCCAATTCTCTAGTTCATGCCTCACACATAGCCCCTAGATAAGTCTACTAGATTCTGAGGTGATACATCATCTCCCCCTTGGGAAAATTCGTCCTCGAATAATATTCTAGACACCTCTTAAAGGAACAACTCAAGACTAGCAGCCCATCATGCATGCAACTCATCTAAATATACACAACCAATAAGAAAACATAACCTCAAAGCTAACATACTTGAATCGTGTGGAAGGTAGGTACAACATCTAACAATCTAATATGCATGAAATTTCAACATTTTCTCTTTTTATGGAGGAACTATCATCTCCAATCTAAAACATGCTCAACGTAATATCATGGAGCCTATATGCAATCTATACTCTAGGCATATATCCAAGGAGGAATCTCTCAACTCTATGACAAGGCATGTTCATCCATTCATCTCATAATGTCTATAGGCAACTCAAACTCAATCCACTATAACATTAGGAAAATAAATTAACTAAACTTATTTTCTTTCAAAACACATGTTTTCATGA
This sequence comes from Solanum peruvianum, assembly GCA_027705065.1. Classification (NCBI taxonomy): domain Eukaryota; kingdom Viridiplantae; phylum Streptophyta; class Magnoliopsida; order Solanales; family Solanaceae; genus Solanum; species Solanum peruvianum. Next base: position 5,118 of record JAKWJD010000347.1, on the reverse strand, counting down.
ACATCCATAATCATAAGTAAATCATGGGAACATCTAAATTACAAATGACACCAAAACTAGGAACAAACCATGGAAACTCATCATCTCAAGATATAGGAGGAGTAGAAACAAAAAGGTGAGGATATTGGGACATCACATCAGCCTCGGCTTCCCAAGTACCATCCTCAACTAAAATATTACTCTATAACATGCATGGAAGTCACTTGTTTGTTCCTCAATTTCATAACTTCTTGGTCTAAAATCTCAACCGGTATTTCTTCATTAGAGAGATTCTATTAACTCCCAACCCTTATATAGATCTAATAATGTTGGATCTCCAACACACTTCTTTATCACAGAAACTTGGATAACTGGACGCATCGCGATGCTAACTCATTAGGAAACTTTAGCTCAAAATAAACATTACTAACATGTATTAAGATCTCATTTGGAAAAAAAAATGGGGACTAATATACCCCTTACATCTCAAACCTCATTACACCTTTCAAGGTTATAATTTCAAGTTAACCCAAATAATGAACAAAAAGAACACTCAACTACCTTTCTCTCTAAGCACATTTTTTCTATAACACCCCTAAAAAAGAAATCGATTAAACTAGATCCTATTTTATGTTTCATGATTTAATAAGGTTTTAAAATTATTAGCAGTAGCTTTAGCATTTTGTTTTAAGAGTTTTAAAGTAAAACATCGAAGAACAACCCAGACGTTCGGAAACTAGCCTTGTGAGCTTGCTAGTGTGGACTTGTATGTTTTCCTTGTTTTATGTGTTTTTTAGAGTCTAAAATCAGTTGGGATGACCCCAGAAGATAGAGTTACATGTTAAGGGTCAAAACATTCAGGTACGACTACTCGAGGATGTCACTATAAGGGAGAACCCCATAGACATAACCGGCGTCGGCGTCCTCATGGAGGACTAAGACTACTCTCATAGCATTCATCATAACATATCATAGGTTTAAAAATGCAGAAGAATTAAAACTTGTCATATATAAATATAGTAAGGTTTACATAGACTTCTCTCATACAACATATGGAGTTTACTTAGACTACTCGTATATGAAGCTTACATAGGCTTATCATTTAGACGACATAATAAATACATAGGAATCAGTCTTATACTTTGTTCCATATTGAACAATCTAAAACAAGTACATATGTCGAACATAGACAATACAAAGTCAATATTCCATCATAGACTTACATCAATGTTCAAATTCTAAAGGAATGAACAATGTCTTTATGACAATATAACTTTAAGTCTAGAGCATGGAGAAAGTAACATCCCCGAACATGAGGACCTACCAATACTTGGAGAAATGATTCCAAGTCTTTTTCAATCGTCCTCCTTTGAACTCAATGGCCGGAACCTACTTATTTGTAGAAAACATAGAGATATGGGTTATTACACCACCTGTACAAAGTATGGATCGTATGCATAAAATCATGAAATGTATGCGAAAAGGCACATTTTAGTACAAAACATGCTTAGTGAAAATTAATCAACATACACATAAAGGAGCATCATAAGTCAACCCAACATATAATCAACTCAAGCAAGACTTGTGCAATGCCAAGAATAGAACCACATAACCCCATCTAAAGCTAAGTATCATATTGAGCCACCTACTTCATGCAAACATCATCACTCCACATTTTTTCATAACATACTTGATTCATAGTTATATATAACTTGACATGCATAACATGGACTGGACTTAATCATACAAGACCACTACAAAGACCTTCCCTTGGGATCCCACGTGTGAAATGAGTAAGAGAAGTCAATACCCTCCCTCACCCTATGTAGTAACCTTTAAGACTAGTCCTAATAATAATCAACATACTTGACTTATTCATTTTATTCATAATTACATTAGGGAAAGCAGTGCAATAACCGAAATTAGAACTTGTGATCTACATGGAATCTGGTGTTCTCCTCCACACCAAATATAAATTTTTAACACTTGCCTAAGGTGTAACTAATAAACATATCAATCTAAGTGGATCCACCAAGCTATAGTCCTATGTTTGCACATAGTTAAGGGTCAAGGAGATTCTCACTAGAAACTTTGACTTACTAACGCGGAGGTTTCCATCTCATAGGACAATACATATCATGTCAATCCGTATTTACTAAACCTGAGTTAAATCATGTGGGAGTCCGTACTTCTAAACCTGAGACTTCCATCTATTTTACATGTCTTTTCGGTAATATGAATTTATTCCCTTGAGTAGTAATCATACTTGTAACAACTCAAAATGTGATTTAAGTGTATATAGATCGTAACATGAGTGTCATGAGGTTTTAGGGTCCTAAAATGTCTAATAATAGTTTTTGTATGCAGTGTGTATAGTTTGGGAGAATTTGGAGGTGAAACGTTCAAGAACGCTAGTGACGTTTGAAAGTCAGCCTTGAGAGGTGCTAGCGTGCCTTAGTATGTTTCATGAGGTGGTATGTACTTTTTTGAGTTCAAACTGATGTGAAAGGTTCCTACCATGTGTACGAGAGTATTTGAGATGGAAATATTTGGGGAAAATCCCATGGACCAACCAAAGGGTCCTGAGGAGGACCCAACCTTAGGCCAATAAGTTGTCCAAGGCAACAACTTTTGTCCCTTGGTGAAATTGATCTGCATCACGGACTAGGGTATCCATAGAAAAACTTTTGATCCGAGACGCGGACAGAATGCAGAGTAACTTCCCCAGAAGTTATTTTCCAAAAAAAATCATGTGGCAACAGCTTCGCATTGCCGACTTGTTCCCCGACGAAGATTCCAAAATTTTAAGTTAATGTACACTTGTCTAAAAGTGTTCAAATTATATGAGGGTAGTTTGGGTACTTTGAAAGTCAGTTTAAAATAGTTTTAAGTCCTATATAAAACGTTTCCTAATCCAAAACCCCAATACCCAATAAGAAATAAGAAATCAAAACCTTTCTCTTAGCAAGTTCTCCCAAAACCACCATTGAAGAAGAAGAAGAGAAATTGTAGAAGCTTTTAGGACGAATTGATGAAGGTTTCAAGCTGTGTTTAAGGTACTTATCTAAGGTATGTGAAGCTTATTCACTCACGGATTCTTCTATCCATGAATCCCCCTAGTTTCCTCTTCATTTGTGAATCCAAACAACCCCAATCTACAGAAAGTTGTGATTGAATGTTAGTATGGCTTTATTGTGTTCCCAATCTAGTGGGTATGATTTCACAATGTATATATGATTATTATATGATTTTTATGGAGTTCTCATGGGGAATTATGGTAATTGATTTGAAGGTTATCATGGTGATCTTAGGTCATTAGAGACTAGATGATGGTTTTATATTGATTCATCTTAAATTGATCATGATTGAATCACCTAATTATGAATTGAACTAGATTTTATGAATTAATAAAGTGATAAAATTCACTTGATCATGGAGATATTTTCTAGGACATCCCTCCATAAGAGAAGATTGAGCAATACTTGACAAGTAAAACTTGGAGTATATGCTTTACTCCAACTGGATATGTAAAGTGAGATGAATGGTCTAGCAAGAGTCCGGACTCCAAGTAGAAAGTATAGCCGCACATAGTAGTTGTGATGACTATCCAAGTAGGTCTCGTTAGGAGGGAGTCCTCCATGTAGTAGAGTCAACGTATCCTAGTAGAGATCTCCATATCCTATGAATTTAGACAAATTTGAAAAGCATCTCATAGTGCTCATAGTTTGTGAATGAACTTAGACATGCCCAAGGGGTATCTCATTAGAAGACAACATATACAAGTGAGTAAACCTTTTACTCAACACTTAATTATAGTCATGAGAAGCTACTTTCAATCACATAATGATCATATGTTACATACTTGCATACTTTATAGTCAATTAAATAGTCTAGGGTTAAAGATGAGGAATATATACTATCAACATCACAATCACACATTAAATATATAAGAAATACAATCCAAGTGAATCATCCTTCATAATTGAATTCAAGAAAAACCAACCTTCATACCTTATTTTCCTTCCAATACCTTCTGACATTAATTACCAAAAACTATATAGACAATACATAAACAACGTGAATTCATGAAGTAATACATAGCACTTACTATTCTACACATTCATTTAATCATATTCTACCACAATTAAAATAGAATTTTAGGGCATAATGAGTGTAGTGAAGAACAAGGGTTCAAAGGGGTAAATCTTGATTGGTTATCAACCATTGTCCATTAATACTTAGTTAAACAATGATAAAGACTATAATTCATCGCAATTGATTAAAAATTTAATTTTTAAAAGGGAACCCATGTATAAATTGAAACTCTAATTTTGCGGAAGTTTAAAATAATCTTTTAAAGAACCTCTTAAGGAAAGAAATCCCAAGAGTGAAAAAATCTGTACATTAGTGATGATCTTTTAACGAATTCGAGATAAATTCCTTGGTGAATTTGTCAGACACCCAAAATGATTTAATTTGTATATATCCTCACATGTTCCTATAATCTTGATAACATGTTAATTAAGTGTTCTAAAGAATGCATGATAGATTTGAAGTAATTTTGAAGGCAAACCTTAAGGGAGGACTAAGACGTTTGACGACTAGTCACTAAAATCCCTTAGGTGTTTTTATGTTCTTATATATGTGTCAGTCTTATGACGTCTGTATATGAGTAATTATGATGTTTATAGACAGTGTGTTCAGTATCATGAAGCTTAGCGGTTGAACATCAATGACGTCTGAAATTAGCCCTTGAGACGTGCATGTGTAACTTGAGTGTACCTAGCATTTTTGGATGTGTTGGGAATTTTTTGTTTGGGTGAAACTGATGCAGAAGGTCCTTAACATCATAAGTCTTATATTTATATTGGAAATGTTTGGGACCGACTCCCCAAAGGCCCTGCATAAGGCTCTCAAAATGGACCCAAACTCTGCCTAGACACTGCCTTGGCATAGTCTACCAACGAAACTCAATCGACTGTCAGTAGTTTCAACTACGCCATGTCAATGGTGAGGCATAGATTAATAATTAGACTAATGAAGCTTAAGGCACTCACCAAGCCGTAGACCTATATGACATATAGTACGGTCCGTCGATGCACATAGTGAGGGTTGATGGGTCCGTCGATGCATGCTTCA